>JAECUM010013330.1:0-18341 GCA_016617855.1 Megalonaias nervosa | reverse complement strand
ATCCCAAACTGTCACAGATTTTAAATTGTACCAGTGGATTTGTAAGTGTAACTGACACATTCAGGATTTAATCAAGCAAGTCTCATGACAGTTTTATAGCTAATAAAGCAAAATGTAGCACAGTATATTCATGACACTAGCCAGCATGTGCAAAATATCCCTTAAGTTACAGTTGCTAGCACTCCACTATGAAATATCATTCCATAATAATAACTTGTGTACCACAGTTGTCAAAAAGACAAAGATGCAAAACTGTAAGATGCCTGAACTGTCAAAGGGAGAAAACAGTGTTTTCCCAAGTTTTGAACCAGTTAACTTGAATTCTCAGACCACGAATAGTTATCCAAAAAATTGTTACAGCCCTACTTATTACAATTGTTAGGGAATAATGAGAACTCACCTTCAGTTATAGTGTATGAATATAATTTTATTAACCAAAAGGTAACATAAAAACTCCTGAATATCACAGGTGTAGAAACATCACAGCCTTCTTTGGTAATGTCAGAAGTGAGAAAAGAGAATTAAACCAGCATATTACATGACATACTATATCCATAAAATATTGACAGGGAAAAACACTACAGAACACCATTTCTGCTGGCAGTAAGATGTTGAATCCATATGTCATAAATATCAGGTTGGACAATTTACATCTAGGACCAATAATATTCACAACTGCTCTGGTGGCCTAGTGGTTAGAGCGTCTGCCTCGGATGCGGGTGATCGTGGGTTCGATCCCCGGGTGAGTCATACCAAAGAGCAGCAGAGAGGGTGGACCCTACAACTTTTTCCTGACCTTATTTTACAAAAATAAAGGTTCCTACAGGGGCTGAAAAATAAGGTCAATAACGCTAAACCGAACCTCCTAACTTTTATTCTCATTTTTGTTATTTTATTTTTGACTTTTGTTATAATGCGTTTAATTTACTTACCGGGTCACTTATTTTTTGTCGTCCACGCTCTGCTGCTATAAATTAACCAAAGATTTTATCCAGACCTACACGATATCTAGATCTTGGGTCATGTAGATTTATCGTTATAAATCCGAACGGAATAGATTGTGCTTTTGAAAAGAAGTTTTTAAATTTAATCATGTCCATGTCCCCTGAACACCAAGTATAGTAAATATTCTGCAGGGTATAATTATCTACTCCATTAAATACAACCAAAATATTACAGTTATCTCTAACTACCTTAGGTATCTGCGTATATCGTTGTGTAACATAAATCACATCAGTATTTTTATGCCTACCTCGAGAAAATATTCTAGCTGGATTGGATTGTTTATCCAGCATAACATCATTGTACACTACGAGATTATTAATAAGTCCATCTAGATCATCTACAGATGGTGCCTCATCGATATCGGTAATAAAATCAATAACATCGTTTCCATCTTTGTCCAATATTTTTGTATTTTCATTAAAATCTTTAAGTACCCCATAACACCGCTGATCATCTACAGATGGTGCTACCAAATATAACCTATCCCACTTGAGCCATCCCATTATTAGATTAAGTAATAATTGTGTTTTACCAGATCCAGATGGACCTATTATTATCATTCTGATAGAATTTGGTAATGCTGGATGGTGCTTTACTGGTTCTTGTTTTCGTGTCACTGAGAAATCAATTATATCCATATAATAAATAATATGAATTTATATTGTGTTCGATGCAAAGCACCTACCAATACCACTGGATTAATGACAATAACAACAAAAAATGAAAGACGTGCAATTACAGGTAAATGTGTAAAATGTGGCACAAAAAAATATAAATTTATTTCATCAAAGACAGGTGGAGATATAGCCGCTTCATTAGGGAAATTACCAGGATCCCCATGGGCTAAATACCCCGGTGAGAAACACCTTCCTGGATATAATTATTGTGGTCCTGGAACCCGACTTGATATCCGACTTGATGATCTGGATCAACCAAGACCAGGAGAGCATCCAGTAAATAAGATTGATCAAGCGTGTCATGTTCATGATGTTGCGTATAAAAGTAAAGATTTACAACAACGGCATCTCGCAGATGTGAAATTGATTCATGCGTTAAATTCTATACCTAATAAATCTCTCAGAGAAAAACTCGCTAGTTTTCTAGTAAAAACTGCTATGAAAAGTAAAATAATGCTAGGGGATGGTAATTAATTATATAACTAATATAATGGAATCTGTTTATTATTCCCCGAGAGGATATTGGAGAGGCAAAGCAGCTATTACTAAACTTTCCGAAGCAGCAAAAGTCTCACGTAATGTCGCTGCAGCGTGGTTAGCACGACAGGCAATATTGCAGATTTATCTACCACCACCTAAAAAAATTCAATACGCACATTTTGATGTCAGCGTCCCTAATGAAGTTCATCAAGCAGATTTTTGTTTTTACCGCACGATACTATTAAAACACGTGGACGAAAATCACTAACGTACAAATACGCATTAACTGTCGTTGACGTTGCAAGTAGATATAAAGAAGCGGAACCTTTATCAACAAAGACAGCATCTGAAGTTGCATCTGCGTTCGAGCGAATTTATCAGCGAGGACCTTTGCGATGGCCACAATTATTACAGGTTGATCCTGGTAAAGAATTTCTTGGTTCAGTATCATCATTGATGAAGCGACATAACATTAAAATCAGACGAGGGCATACTGAAATTCATCGTGATCAGGCAATCGTTGAACGATTTAATAGAACACTTGCTGAGCGGTTATTTGGATATCAATACGCAAAGGAAATATCTACCGACTTTAAGTCCGGAGAGAGATCTCGTGAATGGGTTGCAAGATTACCATGTGTGATATCTGCGCTAAATAATGAAATTACTTGTGCAACTTCCATGAAACCTTCTAATGCGATTACAAAAAAATATATAACCCGTAGCGATAAACAACAACCTCGACCAATATTAGGTAATGTAACTGTAAGACATTTATCTGAGCCTGGGGAACTTGAGGGTGGTAAAAAAAGAGCAACCGATCCCATCTGGAGTGTTACTACACATACAATTTCTGACGTAGTTAGATCCACTGGAAGACCTGCAATCTACAGACTAGATTCTACAGCCCCTCAGCGTGGATTTGTACGTGAACAATTACAAGTAATTCCTGCGGATACACAATTACCACCACATACAATTACATAACCAGAACCTCTACGTCGATTGCATTTAAGACAGGTCAGCATCACATTATCACGTGTGTGACCTGGATCGCTATTAATTCTATATACGGTAAATTGTCTTGGATTATTATTCGAATACTGCCATAGCATCTTACAGTTACAGCTTGCACAATCATTATTCTGTCGTTGTTTTAGCGTTATAATAAATTCAGCATCAATATCAAAGTCACGCTTATTTTTTTTTTGTCACATTGCTTATAACCCGCTAATTTTTTCTTTATTGCAGCAGTGTCGTTAGTGATTTCCTCAGTTATCACGTAATCTATAATAACCCTATGTAGTTGAGATATTCTTCTGACTCGAGAAACTGCAAGATAGACTAAATTCGACCATTCAATCCGATCATCTACAATCCAGATATTTGTATCAGAAATAGTTCATCCTTGAGATGAGTGAATCGTTATAGCGTATCCTAACGTCCATGGAGATTTATCCATACTCAATGCGCATTCAACAACATCAATAGCAACCAAAACAATATCATTCAAGACGAGATTCTGTACCCCACCACCAGGAATTTCCACTTCGATATTTTGCCGTCGAGTGTCTGCTGGGCGATAACATAACGGTACAGATAGATCTGAAAACTTTTCTTTATGTAACAGAAATAATTTCTCCTGTAGTTCATCACGAACTATCTTTCTACTTGCGACTATCAAATCAGTAGGTCTCCATAAACTCAGAAAATCATTCATATTAGTCTCTGGAATTACTTTACGCATTATCTCACATTGTATTTTATCTGGCTGTAGTCTGATTAATCTTTTAAGTTCTTTCAGCGGTTCATCAATAGCTCTATAGTCATCATTTATTTCTTCATAATAATCTACGTTATTCTTCAGCCATTCATGTGGAGACTGTCCAACAAAGGGTGGTGGTTGACCATGATCACCACACATAATCACAGCAGTATTCTTTAATAACAACCATTCAAGAAATACTTTTAATACTTCTAACGACACCGTGCATATCTCGCCCCATATAATATACTTAGGTATATATTTTTCACCCATTCGTTCAGGAGTCCATGTGTCTCCGCACCATTTAAAGAAACTATGGTATGTACATGATTTTACTCCTCGTTCTTTTATTTCTCTGGGGAGTTTATGTGTAGGTGTTAAAACAATTATATCTGAAGTATTATTCATAAATAAGTTAATCGCACGAGTTGTTTTACCTGAACCACCGCATCCATTAAGATAGACGGATTTATGTCTAGCTACAGGATCGTATACAGATGGTGCAGATGACTTTGATATTTGATTACTATTTTTGTAATATTTCTCCATAATTTCAACGTCTGCAGATTCAGAAGAACTAAGTATATTTTCTTGTTTTATCCTCCATGTTCCCCATTCACCATTACCGAGTAGCGGTTTTAATAAACCCTTATATTTTTTATGTATATAAAATGAATCCGTAGCAACTGTGACAGCGTAACGAGGAAATCTATTTATCATCGACAATAGATTTATTGAAACATAGGCTAGCATCGAAGATCTTAAATGAGTAAATTGCGGTGAGTCGCCATCAAGGTAGCTCACAATCGTACCTAGTTTGGTTCCATCTGATAAATAAGCATTACATCGGCTTATAAATGTGTTTTTTTCCGTTGTATCAGCGATTATAAAATCTAGTTCAGCATCGTCCATATTCAATCTTGTACAGTCGTTTATAATCGTATGAACTACCTTGAGTAAACTTACCGATTATCTTTCTACCAAGATCTTTTGCAAGTTTTTCATCGTCCCTGCATTTACGGTCATCTTCGTCAAGATCAAGGAATTCTTTCCTGGCATCATCGACAGGCTCTGGTAACCAAACTTGCTTCTGTGAACTATACGATATAATCGCTTCAGTTACTCTCAACGATTTTAAAATTCCAGCATCAAGCATATATCGCAGTAGTACTATTGGAACCCAACATTTTTCTGAAAAGTGTCTTCCAAACCAAATATAAGTAATAGCATGGAGATTTTCTGCGAACTCGAATGATTCTACACACGCAAATCCTGTTAAATCAAAATCTGGTAGGGGTCCGTTTATCGAAACCTTGGTCATCTCGTGTGATGGATGTCCAAATCTCTTAAAGTATTTAGAACATTCCCCATATCCAAGAAAACTTCCAGGATAACACGCTGCCATATCAACAGAGATAACGTCACTATAGTTGTATTTGGTATTCCATAATCCACCGTGTCCATATTCTATACAACTTTTCTGGACATCTTCAAGAAATTCTGATCGTGTCGGTTTCCATGAATTTTTCTCCTGAGCGAAATGGGCAGCAACCGATGGTACGGTAAAACAATTATTTAATAATTCTCCAACCTTGATATCGTCAAAAGTATATTTCAGCGCAATATTTCTCATCTCTTCATGAAGAGATTTTGTACGATAAATATCACCATTAGGCCGTACAAATTGATCGTAATCATGTTCTGAACTTTGAAATAACCAAACAGACACAGGGTCACTTTACTGATATTTCTGATAAAATCAAATATATCACCATCATAAAATTTAACCGTTCTGTCTCGTGGAAATATTGTTACAGCATTAGTCCATGCATGTGCGTTATGATCGACTATGTCTATGGAAGCTCCTCTTGATTCATATTTTGATTTATACAAAATCTCTCCTGTTAACGTCCTCACCGTTATTGGAAATTTTAATAGCTTTCCCAGCTCAGCAACGTCGCTGATAGACGCTCCAGTATCTTTAACTGTTTCTGCCCATGTGTTTATTTTTTTACGTCTTAAATCTGTCAAGCCATTACCACGTATCGCATTTGTAAAATGTTCTGTAACTCGTTCAGCTACACAGTTTATTCTCGACACTCTCATCGGTTTGAGATCCTTAACGTCAGGTTTATCATTCAGCGGATATATTGCATAGACAACTGCGGTCACAGGATACCCCCGTTCAAAATACGGTCTGTCTATACGAGTCAGTATTCCAGGTTTGGATTTATTATTTAAGAGAATAATATTGCTTCCCGACTGCACACGGACTGGATCACGCTTATCACGAATAATCCAGATATCGTCATCTGTCTCTACAATAAATTTTATTAAAATAAAATATTTTTGATTATCAAGGTGGTTAATAATCACCCTTCCTCGTTTGTCATTCATCACATTGACAACATTTCCAACTCTGAATTTTGACCATGTATGAGCCGCACCATCGTCACGAAATTCCTTCTTGGTTTCACGGATACGTTCTGTTATATCTTCATTCGATAAAGCTAGATCCTGCATCGAAACACTAAATTTATATTCTGGTAGTCTGTCAAGGTCAAATCTGGGCCCCGCTGAGACTGCGGAAGGTTCAATCATGGATAATTCCTCCATATAATTAAAACAAATATTTAAATTGAATTTTAGTATATATATATATATAATGATTGAAACAAAGAATTACTGCCACTGGCTTAAAATTGGACATACTTCTCCTTGTAACAGAGCATGCGTGAATGAATTCTGTGGCTACCATATGCAACGTGTTAGACATGGAAGTCTAGGACCAAAACCGTGTATTCAGTGTGGTGCTGGAGTCAGAGGAAAAACTCAGTTATGTGTGAAATGCGGCGGTAAAAGATATAGAGAATTAAAACGTTATTATGACAAAAAAAAATAATACATCGTTAGGTAAATCCCCTATAAAAACCGCAGAGGATTATCTGGCCAGATTTCAGAATAATGATTTAGACAAATAATATTATTATATAAATGGAGCAAAACGAATTTGTGAAACATCCAACCATTAAAAATTATGAAGCGTCTCGAGCTGGTGTTATTAGAAACTGTAGACTTAAAAAACCAGTCGGTAGTCTTGATAATACTGGTTATTTTAGATTCAATGCTAGGGGAAATAGATATCTATTTCATAGGTTCATTTTTGAGTGTTATTTTGGATTGATTAAAGACGGACTTGTAGTTGACCACTTGGATGGGAATCCCCAGAATAATCAGCTATCTAACTTGCAAATCGTTACATAAAGTCAAAATGCTATACGTGGAAATACAGGAAGGTGTAAAACATTCATAAAGAGAGCTATTAAATCCATAAATACAGAAACAGACCAAGAAATGACCTTCCCCTCAATAAACGCAGCTGCCAGATATTTTGATATACATCCACGATCGGTACAATTTGCAGCTGATAAAATGTACAAATCTACATTTTCGAAAAAATATAATCAGCGGGTAATATTTGAATATGTCATATAACTATTTCTTAACAAAAACAGAATTACTGTATATAGTTCGACTGTCAGTTTTGCCAGGGTTTTTGTTTAGCCATAACTACAGTCAAGGGTCCACCTTCACCGTCGCTGCTCTCAGCGTCACTATCATTTTTGACAGAATCAGATAGCATAATCTTTCTTAATTGCATTATACGATTGTCCATAATTTTTTTTCTTTCGTATTCACGAGACAGTTCGGATTTAACCTTTTCGATTGACTGTGCAAGAGGTGCAAATAGCTTTACCTGATTGTCGTTTACCATAGCTAGTGATTCAAGCATAGATTGATAGATTAATTTTATAAATCTGTAGTTTGAAGGTAGTGTATATTTATTTTCAAATTTTCTCTGTTGCAGTGATTCAAAATCGCATATAATTTTCTGAGGGTCGAGATTATCAGATATTTTTATTCCGTTATGTTTTAGTTTTTTAATAGCACAGATAATATCATTGATGTTTTCATGGTTCATTATATATATATTTATATATTTAAAATAAAAAAAATATTAGCCCCCATGACTTTTTTTTTGTCAGGGGGCTGTTTTTGTGTGATATATGGTTATGAAATATATACAGATGGTTTATGATTTTGATTTTGGACTGCACAACATATATTGTATGGTTATGAAATATATACAGATGGTGATGATTTTGATTTTGGACGGCACAACATATATTGTATGGTCATGAAATATATACAAATGGTGATGACGGGGGAATCTTGTCTACGTCCAACAGATTTTGTACACTCTCCCCCCATACAAAACCCCGGGGAGTGTAAAAGGTACACCCACCACAAGGGTGTATGGTAGGAGAGTGTATTTTGTCTGTTGTGGATTTCGAGGAAATTCTCCGGGTTCCCCCGATTAAATAGCATCAGTCGCCAAATGCAAGATAATATATCTTTAGCATTTTTTGAGACTCGAACATGCGAGAGTCTGCAGAACTTCGATCTACGTCCAACCGTCTTACCACTTCGACCATCGCTCTCTTATCAATAATACAGTTAAATTTAAGTATATAAAATATTTGCGCTGTCTCACAGGACTTGTATTACTAATGTAGCGTAAATTTACTTCAATTTTTCAAAATTAATAAAATAATCGCACGTATGAGTTATCGTTCGTTAAGGTCAAAATACGTTAGAGCTAAAAGTAACTCTACATACTTGGTTTATAAAACTGATGTGAATTTAAGGTTATCAGAGTCAAAAGATGCATCAATATCCCTCTCTGTTACAAATTACTGTTTCACTAACAGCGATGCTTACAGAGAACAGATAGATCACTAAATAATTAACGAAAAAACGATATATATCGTGTCCGTACAGAGACTGAAACACCTCGATTATAGATAACATGTATTACAAGGGAGATAATCGTTTAATTTGCTCTACAGAGAGACAGAGCAGAGTTATCGCGCTTCATTATATAATCAATTACAGTGAAAAAAATAATTTTTATCCGTGTTTTTGAGAGAAAATGTATATAGAGACCTGCCAAGGATTCTACAAGCTGTTACTGTTGTGCTGATTAAAATATTTAGTGGTTTTTCTTTTTTCTTTTTTTTTTTATTCGCTGATTTTGTTTAAAAACCTCGTTTTTTGTTGGTTTTTTGCTCGAAAATCTCGTTTTTTGCATGAACAGTACCTGAAAATCAACGAAAATTTACTAAATTTTTAGAATCCCTCGGGTCAAACCCCCAGGGTTTCTCTAAATGATTTTCGTGTTTTTCAGCATTTTCTTCCCAAACATGTATAATTTCATTATTTTTTGCTCGTTTTTTTGATGATTACTTGCTGTTTTTTGCTCGAAATATGTTATTTTTTCGTAAAAATGTCAAAAAACACGAAAATCATTTAGAGAAACCCTGGGGGTTTGACCCGTACGAAATTAAAAATTTGACTAAAAAAACAAGCAAAAAACGAGCAAAAATGACTAAAAAACAAGCAAAAATAACATAAAACAAGCAAAAATAACATAAAACAAGTAAATTTTCTCAGATCTATAATATTTTCTGAATAATGCGCCGATTGCAAAAGAATTTATTCGCTAAAGGAACAATGTTGGTGCGCTATCACATGTACTGTATAAGCACGACAACTGCAATATTTACTCTACGAGTGTATATACAAATTAATATTAAGATTCTCTCCTCGTAGATCCAAAATGTTTCCAGACTGGTCTGTGAGTTTGAAATTTATTCTCGACAATAACGGATTATGTACACGTAGATAAACGGGGTTAATTGGTTCAGATACAATTAACCACCCGGGGGGCGCTTGAGGACTGAATGTATATAATATATAACCTTGCTGAGCCTGGCTAGATTTCTCAAGGTCTGCTTGATAGCTGCCATCAATTACATCACATACTAGATTGACTGCGATCGTTGATGTTATATTAACAATGCCTGGCGAGATATGACGACCTCCACCGTATGGATCGTTGTTATGTTTAAGAATAACCGGTGGTAGGGTTATTCTTATCAACGCTTCATGTATTTTAGGAAAATATTCATCAATGACATCGTTGAATGTTTTCTTCATTTCAGCGTTATTTAAATCTGGTATTATAAATGTTTGTAAATCTTTTTCTGTTATTTTGTAATGATCAAGGAATAATTTCTTATGTTCTGGACCTGCGTAAATATTTCCATCGACTTTAGTCGCAACTTTTATAATACTTCGATTGGCGATGTATAAATCAAATAGGATCCTATTTAAATGTTTTATTGACACGATTATCTGATTTTTTTACACCATCGCTATAATGTTGAGATAATGAAATAAATAAATTTCTTAAATCATTAAGTGTTTTATCGTATTCAGGCTTAAGACGATTTAAAAATCTTTTAAAAAATTCTTCATCAACAATATCTCTCTCAATCTGCGTATTGGTGTCTCTGATAGCATTAAATGCTGATCTAGTTATCTTAGGGATCCTTTGACCGTCGAAATCAGTAAAGTAATATTCATCGTTGCTTGGATCAGATTCAAAATTTGTATAAAGCCATGGATTTTTATTTTGATATTCTGGATCTTTAATGAATTTTTTTTTCCGTTGTGAGAAATTCATTTTTGATTGGTTCTGGAATTCCATTTGATTTTTGGTCTGGAGGAACATCAGGCCATCCTAATACTGATCTAATCGAACTTTGATAAATGTCTACGAGATAACCAGGGGAATTTATTTCAATCGCCGCTGATAATGTTGGTTCGTAAGCAGTAATCGCTATTTTTGATTCTTTTTCTGTGATGGATTTAATTCTGCGTTGAAATTCATCGTTGATCTGATCTATCTGATAACTGCCAGTTGGAATACTAACTACTTGCCAATCAGGAGTTCCATCAGGTTTATTCTTATTTGCGAATACTAATGAATTATTTGGCTGTAGTCCACCAAATGGTTTTGATCTAATATTAGGCCAGCTATGATAAACCCGTAACTGTGCTAATGCTATTTCCTTTGCAGGAATTGCGGTTGGAAAGTTAACCCTAAATTCAGGATTGGTCGAACTTAAAGAAATCATTGTAGTTTTTGATGGAGTCGTATTAGTGACGATCTGTTGTAATAATTCTTTCCACTCAGACATTGTTATTGTTATTGTTATTATTTAATTCTCCATTTTTTCGCTTTGGTTATTGTCACTAGCGATTATGAATGCTTCATCGTAGGTTTTCATTATCGTTGCGAACTCCTCATCAGATATTTTACCATCGCTGAGATACAAGGAAATATATGAAGCTAATTTAGAGTAGGCGACTGTTGCTGTGTGTAATTTCATCATGTACTCGTGCAATTTATTATTTGTACATGTAGTTATCTTCGTAGCGATAATACTGAAAATACCTGCGCATGTTGTTGCCGTTGAAACGACGATTGTTATAACTGCAGGCGCTGTCATTGTTATCGTTGATAATAATAATCCGGATCCAGCAACAACAGCGGAAACTGAGTAAACGATTATATCAATGACAACCATACATCTGCGATATTTTTTTACTTTTACTGTATAATCGTCGATGATATTTTTTAGCTTGGTTTGACACTCACATACTTGAGCGTATCTGTGACGTTGAACGTCGATAAGTGACTCAGTCACTTGATTCATTATACTAACAACGTCATTTAATTAAAATTCAGCTACGAATTCTAGGCACCACCAGTAACGTCTCGGGGGTATTTCCATTGATATTAACGTAAACGTTTCTTTGATGTTCTTGGTTAGCATCACTAATAGAGGATTATGATATACATTCGGTGATAATGAAGTTGCCGCATTAATTTCCGAACCGTACAGGGATAGCCTGTATAACCCAGTTACTTCTGCGATATGTTCGAGAGTGTTATTTTGTGGTGTCCATGTTGTTGATCCTGATGCTACTGTGTACACGATATTGACGATCTGATTGTGAGGAATTTTAATTAGATTAGTTTTTTGAACAATATTTGGTATTCCACTAACAATATCATTGAGTTTCATGTTAACGTCGGCTAGTTTTATGTCAACGATTGGTGGATCACCAAAAAAATCATGTACAGATTTGTTTATGTTTCTACGAAAATTTAAAAACGTTTGTAAATGTCTAGTAAAAGTACCATTGAGTGTGGTTATTTCATTATTGATTGCAGCTAACGAAGTTGTCATAGGAATGTTGCTATCGTCTACATGTTTCTTCGTCGCAGCGTCAAAATCTGATTCTGGTGTTCTAAGATTATTAATACCGTTATTATTCATGTTGAGAAATGCACGCATTATACCACCGTTGACTAACACGTACTTAGATTCTTGATCATCGACATATTTTTTTGTTGCGGCGTCTGTATCTACGGTTGGATTTCCAAGGTCTATAATTTTATTTCGATTCATGATAATGTTACCCGTGAATGAATCACCAGCTCGCTTGATAAAATCGTTAACTGATTTACCAGAATCTTGTATTTTACCCTGATCGGAGAAAATAACGATATTATCAACAACTGCGGTAGGAATTCGTACGATTACATCTGTCAGTTGTATGTTACTCGTTTTTAATCGTCCTTGTTTATCCTGAATAACAACGACTTCATTTTGATCCACACTTGTAATATTTAATAAATCGTCAATCTCATTTCTGAGTTGATCAAGAGTTGCGTATTTAGATAAATCAGCTTGCTTCTGAGCTTTGCGAGATCTTCCGTAAATATCTACCATTATATTTATCAATATCTGTTTAAATGTGACAATGTGATATATTCATGCACGACTTTATGAGGTGGTTTTGTTGATTTTGATATAGCATCAAGTACATTAAGTACTTCACGACCACATATTGGTGGATAAGTTAATATTTGTGTTGGTAACGTTGAATACCAAATTGGAGCAATAATATTGCTGACATAATGAAGAAATTCCTTAGGTGGCGCTAATCCATATGAATCGAAATAAATAATTCCACGTGGATCAATTGCATATCCAACCCAATGCGTTCCTGGTCCAGAGTTTTTATCGAGATTAATAATACCAGTCTCTAAATAGCTAGCGATTTTAGGTAATTGATCGCGCATAAAAACACCTCTGAAGTTTTTTATTTTTAGTTTTTTAGCGGCATTAAGTAAATCAAAATTGGACATAGGCGATATCAGTAAACTGTCCCGGGAAGTCTTAGACCACTTCCGTACCATGAATACGGGGTCCCGGGAAGTCTTAGACCCCTTCCGTAAGAATATGGGGTCCCTGGCAATCTTAGACCTCTTCATTTTTTTTTGGATGTTCTTCTTATTCCCTGTCCGGTTGCTTTCTTTAATGCCATTTCAGCAGCGGTTCCAACAGCACCTAATGCAGCTGCTTTTGCAACAGCTGGGGCTGCAGCGGCTATTAATGCTGGTATAGCTGCAAGAAGTGGAAATATACCACCCGTCTTAGCAATATCTTTGATAGCTCCCGCAGAAAGATTAAGTTTTATACCTTTATTTGATTTTTTTGGCTTCATTGAAGTTTCTGAATTGACGCTCGGTCAACGATAATTTATTTGAACCGCTCATCTGTTCTCGCTTTAGCGATATTTTTTGATGCTGATTGTATCCTTTTAATCTGACCAGGAGTCAGGGTAACACTAGCGTGATGATATGACATTATAATTATTATCCTGATTTTAAATCATGTGATCTAATCACGTGTTACATATTTTCTACTGGGGCATCAACGACTCTCATTCGTCCACCAACACCTTCAATAACATCGTCTTATCGCTGAGTATAACGGCTATTGCTCTATAATTAGCGATAACTCCTCGGTTTACGCGAGCTCGAAAGATTATGTCAACGACTGATTGTCTGGTTAAATCTAAATGTTCCAGCGAAAAATAATAAATCGGATATAAGGTTGTAAAATCTAACTGTGATATTTGTAAACCAGTATCAATGTTCTGATCACGCCCCATAAACGACATAAGACGATAATATACACGTGCTACATGATTATTTTCAAAATTTAGCAATATTTCTTCAGAAGGTTCTTGATGTCCGTTTATCCTTAAAGAAACTTCAGAAACACCGAGTTTATCAAAAATCCTATTACTTTGTGTTTGATTATTTACTCGTGCAGCATTTTGAAACGCGATAAATATATGCCGTGGTGCAGAAACACCTTGCTGTGATGCTATCTGCCAAGTAAATAAACGATTAATGTTACTTTGAAAAGAATCTGTTGTCATTGACAACGTTGATTTACCACCTTGACTCATAAAAGATAGCAACCGTTCTTCTTCAGATATTGACGGAGTCATCACCGGCATCCACAATGAAAGTTTGGTTAATATCACTTTACCATGATGTGCTCTAGTTGCAGCATCATCAGCTCCTTCAACGTGCCATAATGCATCATCGTCGGCACCTTTTCGAAATAGTACAACTGTATGTTTAGCTCCAAAAATAACCTTTCTAACATTTCTACAAAATCCAAAGATGTGTGACAACGGAATTGCACATGAAAACACTCTTCTATTTCCTTGTAACATTGCTCTACGTGTTGCAAATCCTAAATTGTAATTTGGATTCATCGCTGTAACTACATTAGCTGCATTTAGTGTTACGTTTTTATTATCAGCGTGGTCAGAAGTATCCTTTGCAAACATCATTGATGGACCAGCTGATCTTGAGTAATCATCGCTATATGGCGCAAGACCAAGTATCATCGTGGCAACGTCGACGTTTTCATGACAGATCTCAATCTCTCGTCCATCAATGACATATGATGCGCTTTTAAATAACGCCATAATACATTATTAACAAAACCAACACTAATATCGTCTCCATATGCAGTATTATCTCCTTTTTAGAATTTCACCTTCAACCTCGATAAATGCTTCAGCGGGTAGAAAATATCTGCTTGTATCTTGAACCTGAAGTTCAATCCTTCCAGGCTGATTTGGAACTCGTGCGTCGTAAGAATAATATTGATAATCACGCACAGACTCATCCTTGAGTACTGGTGCATCCATGTCGAACGCTGGATCAGATGTACGTTTGAACATCTTTATTATAATTATTATCGTCTAAAACGAAGACCACTTCGGGAAGTGAGACCACTTCCTGCTATCAGACTAGCGGTTATATTTTTTTCTTTTTCTGATAATGGTACATCAGCCAACTCTGCTAGTTTTTGATTAGCAGCTTGATTTATTATTTTACTAATATTTGCAGGCATTACTTCAGTGCTAGGTAATTTTACAGGTTGAGGTCGGACCGCAGGTCTGCGTATTAATCGTGTTAGTCTATCCTTGATCGCTGAAAACGCTTTACCAGCAAGATTACCAACAGCACCAATACCTTTTTCACGAACAACATCAATAGCTTTCATTGATAGTTGCTTCGCAATCGGTATTGCTTTTGGGGCTATCCTTCTAAACAGACCCTGAACAATATCGCCTAGTCCATCTCCGTAGGTTGTTTTGTATACTGGTAATCGTGAATTTACTGCCCTGACCATGGTTGGTCCACGTTGAGTACTATGTACGATCATTTTATTATAATAATTGTATTTAATTATATACTCAATCCAGTGACTTAGTCACTATGGTAGTCATCGGCGATTTCATTAATGAGGGACCGATATACATTAATATCCATAATTCCACCTGTAAATAATCGTTTACAAATATCAGCTGTTTCATTAATGATTTCTGGGGAATTATTACCAGCTCGTTTTCCTCCAATGAGGATTTCTAGTCGATCAACATCAGCAAGAACGTTATTGGGACAAGTAAGAAGACCACTCCCTAAACCACTTCCAGTTGCGCCAGGAATATCATAATATTCTTCTTCCTCACCAGTTTCTTCTTTTGGTTTCGGTGATGTTTTTGGTGATTTTATTAAACCACGAATTGATTCTTTAATCGTTTTTTTGTGTTTTTTTGTGTTTTTTTTTTCTTGTTGTTGTTGTCGTCTTTGTTGTTGTTATTGTTGTTGTTATTGTTGTTGTTCTGACAGTAATTGTATATACGAAATATAATCATCTACTGCATGAATATAATTCATATATTTTGGATCATCATTTCTGGCTTGATCAACTTTATAATACGTACGAAATATTCATTTGTACCAGGCTTCACGACTTACAGGTTTATCAGCATATTCAGATTTTAAAAACTGTTTTCGATCATTATAGCTTTTCACTGCAATCTCAGCTAATCTTCCTAAACTTTTAGCCTCCGTAATTACAGTAATAGCATCTTCGGTAAATTTGTCACCTATATCAGTTCTTTCTCTTGTTTGTTCTTCTTCTAGTTTTTCTGGTTCTTGTGTACGATCCTTTATATCACCTATTTCACCACGAACTTGTTCAATACCTTCAAGTATTTCTCGCATTGGTTGAGCAGCAGTTATTTCGGCTGGAAGCTTCTCTAAAATCTTTTTTGTTTTCTCAGTTTGCTCTGCTATTGTTCCAGTTGTTTCAGCGGTTTTCTCTAATACAGGAAGAATACCTTTAGTTGTTTCTGTAATAGGTTTAAATAACTGTTTTGTATCCTCCGCAAATTCAACTTGAGATTCCTGACGTGATTGTTGTTGTTGCTTGACTAAATCACGGACGTGTAAATATTTTCTAATTGCCTGTAATCGCTCTCAAACTAATCTAGCTGAATGTGGTTCTCCAATATTCATTTATTAATAATATTTATACTTGTTGTTTAATTTATAGCAGCAGAGAGGGTGAATAACCAATACTGAGTGACCAACGCGTAAATGAGATCGCATAAAAATTTGAAAAAAAATTTTAAAAAAATACGTCAATTGATAACAAAACTGAGCTAACCCAAACGATTTATTATCCGTTCTCAACGGTATGGAAATAGTCAAGTTAGAGGTTTTGGTTTAACGTCATTGACCTTTTTTTTAGCCTTCGTAGGAACC
Source organism: Megalonaias nervosa (assembly GCA_016617855.1). Classification (NCBI taxonomy): domain Eukaryota; kingdom Metazoa; phylum Mollusca; class Bivalvia; order Unionida; family Unionidae; genus Megalonaias; species Megalonaias nervosa. The sequence continues at coordinate 1,510 of JAECUM010013330.1, read as the reverse complement.
TTTATTTTTGTAAAATAAGGTCTCAGGCAAAGTGGTCTGTCCGCCTTCTCTGCTTTAAGGAAAGGAGAACCTTGTATCTGATTTATGCATCAAATAATTAACAATAAGAGCAGCAGGGAGGGTGAACCAACCACGAATAGGTATTCAAAACGTAAAAAATCACACACAAAAAATTAAAAAAAAAAAACCGCTTTAAAAAATGATCTGAATTAATTGGTTGGTTAGAGGCTTCAATTTGACGTTATTGACCTTGTATTTCGGCTTTTTGAGCATACCCCTTTTAGGCAAATATAATTCAGCCAAGTGGTCTGTTCACCCTCTCTGCTGCTATTTTACCTGTTACTAGGTCTAATAATTTTGTTTCACCTAATCAACCAATATAAAATGTTTGCTTGCTTGTTTGGTTGGTTTTGTTTTGTGCTTGTTTCTTCTTTTATTTTTGTTTTTGCTTGGCTTTTTTTTTTTTTTTTTTTAAGAAAGAGCCATAACGTGTGACCTTCACTTCTTGGTAAGGTCTCATTCGTATTTCGAGAGAAGGAAAAGAAGACATAATGAGCGACCTCCGTGTCCTGTTTATGTCGCACCCCTTCGTACCTGGAATGATGCAAATACATGTTCCAATTATTACCCTTGCCAATGGTCGCAGCTCATTATATTAGTACCACGACAATTTTAGTTATAAAAGTAACAGTAAAGTTAGAACAAGAAGCCAAAAACCAGACTAAACCTTACACGTACCAACCCAAGAGAGATAACACACTGTGAGGAGTATGTTCCCTTGCAGTATGAATGTCATTCGTCAGCTTTCGTTTTCTGCTGTTTCAAGAATGGCCTGTCAGAGATTAAGTCCAGAGGCTGCAAGAGATTTACTGAACAACGTTGATAATTTTATGTTTGACTGTGATGGTATGGAAACTTTATATATTTACAACATTGTTATGTAACTTACATTGTTAAGAAAAGAATCATTGAACTAAGCGGTGTCGTAATAGCTTTCTCTTTATCAACAACAATTGATGCAATGGCTCAGTTCATGTCCGACTCAACATGAGCTTAAGAGACTTTTATCTGTTAGTTTCCCCAGAAAGACATGTACTAATACACATTTACCTGTACCATGTCATGGTGATCCGCTTCTCCACTATATAGTCCTACAATTTAAGACCTTAACACTGATGCAGCATAGGGGTGGGTGTCATCATCTAACTGCCTGAGCAGTCGGTGCTGCTTAGATTTAGAAGTCAGATTTTGAAGACTATCTCACATACAGTGAATACTGACACTTTCACACTTACAGTGAATACTGACACTTTCACACATACAGTGAATATTGACACTTTCACACATACAGTGAATATTGACACTTTCACACATGCAGTGAATATTGACACTTTCACACATACAGTGAATATTGACACTTTCACACATGCAGTCTATATTGACACCGGAGTCTAACTGCATTAGTTGTACAGTACTTTAGATCAACAAGTAGGGTCTCTGCTTTTTTTTT
>JAECUM010013328.1:0-16803 GCA_016617855.1 Megalonaias nervosa | reverse complement strand
GCATCAATGGAAAACAGAGTGTCAGATGAAGAGCAGCAGGGAAGGTGAATGACCACATGCTTTATCACAATTATGTAAGAGAATGATGTCTGTCAGATATAGCTGAGAGTTGAGCATGATTCGAACAAGTGGTCTGTTCAACATGTCTGAGACAAAACTATATAGTTGAGACAAATTTATCTTAATTGACATAATTTTTGTCTTAATTAGGACATGATTCGGACAAGTGGTCTGTTCACCTTCCCTGCTGCTGCATTCTAAATTATAATTGGTTCATTCGAATCGAGGTTACGGTGCCAGCCTTAGTCCACCATATTGGATTGTGCAAAGCAGTTGCTATTAGCACTGTATCTCATCTTCGTAATATTTAATTTCTACTGATGTCAAAAAGGAAAGCAGAGGATTCAGAATTTCTCCAGCAAAGAAAACAAAACAGAACTGGAAGGACAATTGTGTCGTCTTGTTTAGATTTGTGAAACCATATAGAAAAGGCAAAAACCTTGCAGTTTTGCAAATTGTGTAACGTGATTTCACTATTAGGCATGGAGGCGCCCACGACATTAAGGTCTCACTGGACAGTTTATCTGGTGAAATTTCATCCGACAATGACCTATTGCAGAAAAATGAGAATAATTTTACACTGAAGATACAAATAAAAACAAACTAATGATTTTTATAGAAAGCATGCATGTGAGATTTTATATGCGGTAATCGTGTTAATTTCTTATACAACTGGTGGCTTTTATACCGAACCAACAGTGCAACCAACCGCTGTTTTTTTACATCCATTTTTGACAGCAGAGAGCAGTTTTGAATATTTTCCTGTGACAAGGCAGCTAAAGGAATCGGCATGTGCCTTATGCACGAATAAAGTTAACAAGAACAGTAACAAGTTAGCATACTTTTCATCACCCTTCAACCATCTCGATTTTTAGATATTTACCTCTGTAGCAGACATACGTTAATACGTAAGCCAAGTCGGCTGTTCATTTGCAGCCCAAGTTATGCGTTTGATCTCCAATGCTAGTCTAACTGTGACAGACAGTCACCAAACAAGCCAACCCATTTTCAAGCCTAACTCAAAGTAAATCTAAACCACATTACAGATTTAGCTTCTGTGTGCATTTATAAATGCTAGGCTTACGATAATTAGGTTCATGCCTTCTACCTCAAAAATTAGGTGTCAAAATACGAAACTATCCAGTGAGACCTAAACGGCATGAAAAGCCAATAAACTTCAGCTTGCCGCTTCATCAGCAACAACTCAGCCTGAAGGTCTGTCTTTTATAAATGTCAGAGAGAACCTTGATATAATTCGATTAAAAATTTGGTTTACTAAATTTCTTTTGGAAATGAACCTTCCACAGTTACTGATGCTGGCGATTTATTTCAGTAAATTGTTCTAGAATGTAAAATCACAAATTATTACTCGTGAGCTAGTAGACAAACAGTTCAGTAAAAAAAAAAAAATTGTACAGAATTAAGATCATCAATGAAAGGTGGTACATTGGAATCGATAATGATTGAAAAAACAAGGTGTGGAAAAGGCTCCTATAAACAGCCTGTGTCAGAGTGTGTTGCATTCTTGCGCCTTACGAATGGGCACCCGTTCAGAATGTGAAAGAGTGCAACACATGCATCTTTGACATTAAATAATTAAGTTCCTGGCCTATTTTACTGATGGTTGTAGATGTAAATAGTTACATATGCATTAAGTTTTAAAAATCAGTATTTTTACCTGAAAATCAGTATTTTTATCATAATCGGTAATTTTGTACTCTTGGGTTGGCAGCTATGATGCTTAGCAATACCAAAGATAATTCCAAATGTTTCTTGTACCAGTTTCATAGCAACTCGAAACTCGCTTCTTTTTTTTTTTTCCTCAGTCGATAAATCTCGGTTTCTTATAGTTTGATATGAAGATAAACGGAGATTCTAAAATTGCAGTTGTAATCAGTTTGAGTAAACAGTTGTAATCAATCTGAGTAAAATGCTTGTAGAAAACAAAATCATACAATTTGTTGTGTAGCCATTTAAGTTCGAAGATTATCGCGTCCGTATCTTTTAAATTAGGAGACTGACAGATTAAATACTTTCTTGGGTGGGTGGGTGAAGGGGTTGGGATTTATTCGTTGCGAATTACTTTAAAACAGCAGTGGCGTTTCGAGAGAAGTCGGACAACCGAAGGATTAGTTTGTATATATAAACAAAAACCATGCGGAACGAGTTTTAATTTTACATAATTCGAAAACTGCCCTAGTTATCCTGGGTTGTTTGAAAATTGCCGAAGCTTACAAATTCGCTGGATTTTCCTCTCAGTACTTCGGGGACATGCTCGATTGTGCCGACATACTTGTGAATCGAACGTTTTGAAAGCGATTCAGTATGGCAGACCTAGCAGGTCTGTTAGTGATGATTGACGAATGTGACGAAAATTATGTCATTGACGTTGTTATTAATGTTCTTATTCTGACGTCAGCTTGCTAAAAATGACCATATTAATATCCTGTCGCAAATTTTATCCTACCTGTAATTCAATAAATCTTCAGGTCAGCGTCAATAAAGATACCGAAAAAATTCATATTTCGTTTTAAATACTTCGTGTCAAACGAATTAGGCAGTTTTAGCTGCTCTTAATGACGCTGACCTGAAAATTTAATGGGTTACAGATAGGATAAAATTGGCTGTGGTGTGCAGAAGAAACCATAGCAACGTATATTTTCGTAATGAGCTATCATTTTCCTACAACACAGAATAAATGTTATTTTACCAACATTTTATTCACGAAGAGAATTTTTATTATTCAAATCTAATGCGAGATTTTTTAAACAGTACATAATTTATTGCCACCTATTGTATGTGTCATACATACTATTTTAGCTGTCCAGGAAAGACTTGATGTTGATTGAGCGTATGGATGGAAGGTCGTACAGACAGACATGGCGAATCAACAGTTTAATCAGATTGTTAATAATGCCAATATTATACAATTTTATTTTGCTTTATGGTATTTAACTATATAGGAAGAGTAGGTTTTAAAGCCAAAATATTGGACGCACTATCCTGTTCATTTAATTTTGCAAAAAAAAAATACTGAAACCACTTTAAAATGAAATGTGTCGAAGACCATTTATCACCCCGCTGCATGGTCAGTCCATTTCAGCCAGATTTAATAAGCATCAACATTACTTGTTCAGGGTCAAAAGGGACCTCTGTGAAAAATGACCATGGACAAATCGGACTAATGTTTAAAAGGTCCGGTCCATAAAGGTCCATTTCCGTATGCATCACTAATTACTACTATCATATATACTAATAAAACAAATAATACATACATATCAAATCCTTAGTTTTTATTGTGAAACATCCATGAATACTGGAAAAGAAACCATTATAGACGTACTTGATGGATACGAGGGATATTAAGCAGAAGTAAATAATCTTGAAAGTCAAAGAGGAAGACACAATAACTCACCCCACCCCCAACATTCATTTTTGAGTGATGGGTTGTAAGGACAAACGGAGAGGATATTCTAAAAACAAGAAAATGCGTGTCAAGAAGACTGTCATTTAGCAAAATGCGAGAAGAAAGAACCAGAACAAGCAGAAGTTGAATAATGAAACCATTACATTTTTAATCAGGGAAGTATGGAAAGAAGAACGGATTAATGCAAAGACAATGTTCATACATACGAATTCCGATAGTTCAGTACAAGCCACTTTTCAAAAATGCGGAAAACCTATATCTACAAGATTTCATTGATACTGATGGTAGAATAGACGAGAAAATGAATCTGTGACGAACTATATGGTTGGGGTGGGGTGCTCCCAATATTTTATTTAAACTATTATATAAGTCCCACCCAGGCTCTATTTTGTTGAAAGTTAAATTTAGTAAAAGATAGATGTAAAGCTCCTCGACTTTATCTAAACGCCTTCTCCTCCTCCTCCACTTTCTCCCCCACGACTACAGTCCTGTCGACTTCGACTGTCTCGGCTACAGTCTCAATTCCGTCTCCAACTCATGAAGACTTTGGACCCAGTGGAACCGGAAGTTCTCTGTCCCCTAAAAGCTTCCTGTGAAAACACAAGGACGGTACAATCTTTTTCCTTAGCCCTCTCATCTCACACTACACACAGCCTATCATCAGATAATGGCAATTAAATTTCTTCGGTCACGCATTCGTTCACATCGAGATACCCATACGTTTTTGTGTGGTAAAACAAACGTCATAATAAAGCACGGTATCAGTTACTTCTTATACATGCATCAATAAATTCCGTCACTTCAGTACATATTCCTAATCCCGTTATACTAAACAATATCACAATAATCAGATGCATTTCTTTACCTTACAACTCATATAAAGTACGCAAATATTCAAATATTCATGCTCTGATATGTGCATACGTCCATAGTAACTAATCTTACATGCTTTAACCATGTTTCCAAATTAACAATTCAAGCATGTGTAAATTCTAACATAACGCATTAATAAATGCACTGGTTTACTACGAAGTAACCTAATAGCGAATTACAAAATTAATTCGGACCACAAGCTAACAATCTACATAATTCCGCCTCGTATCTAATAATTCTTTATGTAACGGTCAAGTCCATTTCTCAAATACGCATGTAAATGAAACACTACAATGGTAATTCTACATACTAAACGATCCTAGTAATTAAGTACACATACTGCAAATAATTACAATTATGATGACGTAATATTCTGCAAAAATTGAACAAATAACTTATTGACCTTTTCGAAGCTTCGTCTTTCCTTAGAATCTACCTCTAAGTTCTGTCGCCAGATTACGAGTGGCTTCTTTCTCGGAGTAAACCCTATTGATCTGCAATCCTTCCAGGCGAATACTATCTTACCCTTACGATTTCGGAAGGTATTATTCGGGTCTGAATTGTAATCGGGCCCTCTTTCTCAATTATGATTGGATATCACTGTGGACCGATCCAATCAAACTTAGCGGACAATGTCCCTCTCGCTGTCTGTCAACGTGGGGACGGATAAGAACACGCCCTGTTCACCCCGTCGACTTTCCTTTAGATCCTTGAACTAACCTAAAACATATAAGTGTGATAACGGCAAGTCTTCGTTAAGTGTCGCGACCGGTCGCCTTTGCCGACTCAAGTTTCCGGTTTCTGGCTGGTCATGGTAACCTTGCGTAAGAGTTAACACTAACCCCGCGGAAATCTTTAGAGATCAGACACAAGGTCGCGGTAATATTCCCAAGACAGATAGATTATAGCTTATACATGACTTTATAGCTGGGGCTTAGCAACGTGATAGGATCTGGTAAGAGCTGACAAAATCTGAAACAGAATGACATCGAAGTGAAAGACAAAGGGAATTTTCTAAGAAAAAAAATGTTATAGAACCGTCAACAGAAGAAGGCAAAGAGATTTATTTAAAAACTGTTGGTGGTTACGAGCAGGAAATAAAAGAAAAGAGTGGAATCCTCATACAAACGAGACATAGTTTTTCACTTGTGATCCATGACGTATTTTGTCTTTTGCAGTTACAGATAACCAATAAGAAGTCACACGGTAAGTGACATGTACCAAATATTTCATACATCTCTCTCTCTCTCTCTCTCTCTCTCTCTCTCTCTCTCTCTCTCTCTCTCTCCGGCACACACACACACACACACACACGAGCAGACACTGGTTATCGTGTTAACTGGTTATAAGAATCAGCCGCATTATTTCACCAAGTTAAAGAGAAAAGATTCAAATGGAGAAAAAGTGTTACGTTCTCGTTGCTTATTATAGTCAGATTTCCTGTTATTAGAATGAAGAAAAAAAAGTTTTTAAACAAAAGAATGGGAGTGGAGATATTGGTTTAAAACCCATATCTGTTATATGAAGTTTACCGATAATCGCCTGGGGTAGTTCAATCAGGAGTGTCTCGGCAATGGCTACAAAAACTGCTGAAGATTCTTATGACACATCATCCTCTGTTTAGACTGGAGGTATGGAAAAGAGCTGTGATTGCAGAGACTTGTGTTCCTGTCTCAATCGTGATTATCGAAATTTCATGACATATTAAATATTTCTGAGACAGAACACAGGTAAAAGAAAATGTGGAAGGTAAAATGTGACCGCGGATTCTTTCCTGATATCGGTACTGCAATCCGTATAATCTGCTAATCTGCACGGGTCTGCTGTTTGCTGCCAGTAGTTCGCTTGAGTCTTGGTGTTAAACCTCACTGACCAGTGCTTCAATTCTTGCTGCTTAATGATTTAGCAATATATGTATATAAAAAAAAATAAAATAAAAAATGTCATTGACTAAGAAGTGAATATATTCAGGTATTGCAGAAAAGTTGTCATTAATGCGAGAAAGAAAACAGGATAAGGTAGTGTTGAAAAGAGGTAGGGCAAATGACTTTGACTACCGATTGCTAATACGGCTTTGTAAACAATCTCAGTATAAACTGCATGTTACGTTTTAAAAGAGAAAAGAAAAGTGATTAGACGCTTATTTAAAACCAAGGACGCAAAATGTTTGAAATTGTAAAATTATTGTTATTATTATTATTATTATTACAGAATCTTTTTTAGCGGTTCTTTTTAATCAGACCTTTTCCATCATGGTCCTTTCTGACCGTTATCGGCGTTTCTGGACCGGGCCTTTTTTAACCCGGTCCTTTTCCGCATCGATCGGTCCTTTCTGACACGACACCTATTTGAATCGTGTTCCGAATGTATTAGATGTTTGCAACGCTAGAATACGTCACTGTTCTGTGCGTTTCGTTCCGAGACTTTTTTTTTTAATTGTCCAGTAATAACAACTCCCTTGAAATCACTGGGGTTCGTTTAGCTACGATGTCGTAGCCTCAGCTTGATTTGTTGTCCACGAGGTAGGAGTAGGGGTACTAGTATTAGTACTAGGGTACGTTACAAATAAAAATAGGAGCCTAACCTGTATTAATATATTATTACATGTTAGGCTTCTATTTTTATTTGTAACGAACCCCTATGCTTTAAATAGGGCCACGCTCGTGTATCTATCAACGATCACCAATGCAAATCTTGCTTTGTTTGGCAGTGTTTTAAATAGGAGAGATACCCTTCATGTCTCTGCTCCAAGATTCGTATGTTATTCAGCTTAGAGCGGCGTAGACTCTTGTTTTATTTAAAATTTGAGTGTACCGCAAAGAAGCTGGTTGTCGTGCCTCAAATTATATATTAAAGGTCATAGAGATGATCATGATGTATGCACATTTACTCAAATTAAATATAAATTTTTGTTTAAAAATATAATACTAATTTTGTTTAAACAGAGGCTACTCAACCCTGATTATTTATTCCCTGCACGTCTCGAGCTCCGAGCTATGTTAGCTGGTAACCTTGGAGGTATTCCACATTCGAGCCGAAAATTTCAAATGGATTTTATATCTGCATCTTAACCTTAAAACTTCCAGACGATAATTAGTGATCGCTATGAACGTTTACAGCGGGGACCAGGTACTAAACTGGGTCAGGAAAAGACTTTTCGAATTTAATCGTCACAATATTTTGGACATCACAGTGCGCAACATTCAATCCTGATTGTCGTAATTTTACCTGGTCGCACTTTTAGGTTGATTCCATCAGAAAATATTGACGTACTATAACATTGATTTTGCCGCATTTATCTCGGGGTATGGATTAAAAGTGTGACCCGTACCCGTACCAAAAATCCCCTACCTAAAACACATTATCCTAGATAAATCACATAATTAGTAATAAAATATTATATTTTTTTTTAGGATTGCCATTAGATATGTAATATTTAATATCTATCTATCTATCTATCTATATATATATATATATATATATATATATATATATATATTAATTGAAATTTTCTTGTATTTTACTTGGAAAAATCTGTTCTTGGGATTAAAATGTGTAACCCAAGGGAGACAAATTTAGTACTAATGTCCTGGATAAGCATATGTTTCATTTTATGATAAATTACAAACTGGATAAAGTTTAAAGTTTTTGTATTTGGAGAAATTTTCACGTTCTTTTGTTTTGTAAATAAATAAGGGAATTAAACGTTAGCAAAAGTGATAATTTATGTATTATATTTATCTCTAAGCACACAAGGTTGATGTATAATTACTTAAATGGTCATACATTGCAAAGATCAAAATGCCATTATAACGATCCATTGAACAAGGGTGAAATAGAATAATTTAGTACTGCTGTCCCTGATCTGGATATCATGTTCATTTTATGATAAATAACAAATAACAAATGGGATAAAATTGAATTTTTGGTATTTGAAGAAAATTTCATGTTCCTTTGGTTTTTTTTAAAAAAATAAGGGAATTAAACATAAACAAAGGTGATAATGCATGTGTTATATATGACTCTATGCACTCGAGGTAGATATGTGACTACTGAAATGCTCTTATATTGCAAAGATCATGAAGCCATTATAATAACCAGCTGAACAGTTAAGAGTTCTTTTGATCTTGGGATTGTCTGTATTTTTTGGCAGAAAAGAAAGTGCCCACAGTTTTGAAGCCACATTTTTCAGAAATTTTGTTTTGATCGAGCAGGATTATTTCCTCCGAATGGCAATCTACAATGTCATTTACTCGGCAGGGATTTACTACATCTTAGTTTCAAGGGCACAGCTGTTACACAAATCAGGCCAGGATCAACTCCAGAATCAATAGACCTGCAGTCCATACCCACATTTGATGCAACAGTTTCTAATATTGACAGCACTCAGGAACAGTGTGGGTCAGGGAGAAAGTTTGTCAGAACCTTCTCATGGGTCAGTGGTTCTTTCCAGAGTTTCCCCAGGTTCTTCTTCCACCATTTATACTGGCCACGATGTATAGCCTATCTTGTGCTGAAAAATGGCATTAAACCCTACAACAACAACAACAACAACAACAACAACAGTACTCAGGATACTGGATATGCATCAGTTTTAGTGAACAGCAAATGGGAATATTCACTAAACTTAAACCTGTACAGTCACCTAGTGTACAGATCCATCTTACAGGTCATGATCACTGGGTCACTTCAGTGAAAGACAAAAACAACAACATTTATATTTTTAACAGTAAAAAAAACAAGAAGAATGTTAAGTTGTTCTACAAAGATCCAGTTATCACGCATTTGCCTTGATGGAAATAACAGTTTAGATATTAACATTCCATACATCAAACAGCAGTGTTGATTACGGACTTTTATGCCCTAGCCAGCATGACAGAATGTTTTTATAATGGATATGTTGGCAATGTAAATTACAGTTTGCCATCAGACCTCACCTTCTCAAGTGTATTGAAAAATATCAGATGACTCCATTCCCAAAGCTTAAGAGTAGAAACACCAAAAAGCTTGGCCTGAATAAGAAATATACTATATTTGTCATTGAAACAGATTGCCAAGGAATGTGTCGACTGCCAGATTTGTATGAAAATATGGTTTGCTGCGACAAATGTAACACCTGGATGCACTACATTTGTGCAGACTTCGCAAGAAATGTTGTAAAAAAGGCAGTTTTTCAAGCGACTGTTCATTTGTTTGTAAAAAATGTGAGTGACTAATTTGTTGAAATTGTTATTGAAATTATTTAAATGAAATCAAAATATGCTGATTGAATTTTCATAAGTTTCATATATAATAAATTAGCATATCCAGGAACAGTTAAAAAAATATCATATGAAAAAATACAGAATTTCAACCCAGTATATATTTCCATGATTCAAAACAATGGCATCGCTAAACTAACCACTAAACATGTACTGTTTATAGTTTCGTATGTTTATGAATGTAAAGTGAACTTGTATAATATTGTGATCTGGAACATTAGTACTAAATCTGTCTTGTTTCGGTTACACATTTTAACCCCCCGAAAACACATTATTCCAGGTAAAATATGGTATTTATAGTCTGAGATTCCACTGACCCTTGGGGTGGGAAGGGTCAGAGGAAACTCGGACTAATGGTATTTATAGACCAACAAGTAGATCTCCACTTTTTTCTGACATTTCCGCCAGAAATGTCAGAAAAAAGCAGAGATCTGCTTGTTGGTCTAATGGTATTTCATGCTGAAATTTACACATTTCTTTAATATATTTGTATAGAAATGTTTTGTCAACATCCAGCTTGGAAAATAAATTTCCTTTATCTGTTATTCAGGTACTTCTGAAACCTTTTTGTGAATTATTACAAAGTGTCCCCCAAAATCTTCTGCACGAAATATGTAATTCTTGAGTTGTACACAAATCAGAATTATATGGTACTGTTAAAACCAGTAGTGCACAAATTCATTACAGTCTTCCTGTACATTGATGTGAGTTCACACTGTATACAAATTTATGTTGCTAGTGAAAGTGTAAAAATTTGTTGTTTATACAGTTGAACATTTTTTTGCCCACAAATTGCACATCAGTAAGACATCTCCATGTCTGAGTTGTGATTTGTTGACATATAACTCCGTCATATTGTTGTATGAAAATCATAACCATACCATACAGCTACCTAAGTTGTTTGATTGGTATAAAACAAAATTATTGTCAGAGAAATCAAAATTCTATTTCACCTTTGTGAAATAGTTTTTCCACATATCTGAGTTAAAAAGCATGCCATACGTACCATGTTCAGAATTATAATGCATTATGTCACAATTTTAAAATTTCTACCTCTCTGTAAATTAATCTCAATTACCACTAATTAAATATTGTAACCAATTTTCACTTGTACAGCTGTGACTTTCTATTACTTCAGAGACCACTCTATTATAAGCGTGTTTGTCAGATAGTAGAGTAATTCAACCTTCAGAACACTGTCTTCATTCACTGTTTGTCTGAACTATACATATTTGTAATAGAAATGATCAAAAGTATGGTCATTGTAATGTAAATTCATTTAACACTGACAGAACAGAAAATGTGTAATACATGGATACAGTAGAAAACATGAATAATATGGATGCAATAGAAAACATGAATAACATGTATGCAATAGAAACAGTATGAATAACATGTTTGCAATAGAAACAATATGAACAACATGGATGCAATAGAAACAATATGAATAACATGGCTGTAATAGAAACATGAATAACATGTATGCAGTAGAAATAATAAAATAACATGGATGCAATAGAAAAATTGAATAAATGGATGCAATAGAAACAATATGAATAACATGTATGCAATAGAAACAATATGAATAACATGTATGCAGTAGAAACAATATGAATAACATGGATGCAATAGAAACAATATAAATAACATGGATGCAACAGAAAACATGAATACCATGTATGCAATAGAAACAATATGAATAACATGGGTGCACTAGAAAACATCAATAACATGGATGCAATAGAAACAATATGAATAACATGGATGCAATAGAAAACATGAATAACATGGCTGAAATAGAAAACATGAATAACATGTATGCAATAGAAACAATATGTATAACATGGATGCAATAGAAAAGAATAAACATAGAGCACCACTCTGGTGGCCTAGTGGTTAGAGCATCCGCCTTGGATGTGGGAGGTCAGAGGTTTGAGCCCTGGCCAAGTGATAGCAAAGACTTATAAAAATGGTACTAACAGCTGCCTTGCTTCGCGCTCAGCATTAAGAGGTTAGTGCTAGGGCTGGTGAGCCTGGTGTCAGGATAATGTGACTGGGTGGGACATGATGTTACATGCCTGTGGCGTGATGCCCCAGTGTTAGACATCACTACAAACTGTCACACTGCAGACACCGTAGCGATATGGCTGAAAAATTGTTAAAGCTGCATTAAAAACCCAAATCACACACACACACACATGAATAACAGATGCAATAGAAAACAATGTGCATGGATGCAATAGAAAACAACAGGAATAACATGTATGGAATAGAAAACAACAGGAGTAACATGTATGCAATAGAAAACAACATGAATAACATGTATGGAATAGAAAACAACATGAATAACATATATGCAATAGATAAGAACAGGAATAATGTATGCAATAGAAAAGAATGTGTATAACATGGACACAATAGAAAACAACTTGAATAATATGGATGCAATAGAAAACAATGTGTATAACATGGATATAATAGAAATTAGTCTGTATAATATGGACACAATAGAAAACAACATGTATTTCTTGTAAGAGTAATTCATATGCTTGTGAAATTGTTCAAATCAAAAGTTCATCCAGACAAGGCGTATTTTAAAAAAAATGCATAAAATTAGAAGATAGTAACAAAAAGGAATGAAAAAGGACATCTATAATAACTTTGAAGAACAGATGATCAGTGCACTTGCTTTTTCCATGATTTTTAATAGTTGCACGTCACCAAGTTTCAGCATTATCCAGAATTCACATTTCCTAAGCAGGCTTGAAATTCTGTTCTGATGCAAATAATTTATTACTTCGATTGACCAACAATGCTAAAATAGTTAATTTCTACATATTTCAAAAAAGAAAATCAGTACATGTATATGGTTCTAGGTAATAGTTATTTTTACCTGTATGCAGGTCAGTTCTTGTAGTGGTTAGCAAAACAGCATTTTGGCATAATCCTCAACACATGAGCCCTCAACCCACAAGAGGAGAAAATTAAAATTCTAAACATGTTGGATGGGGTTACTATATATGAAATTCAAGTAAGAGAACACTCCAGAGAGTGGGTGTATCTGTACATAAAAGTTTCCTAGCTCATGTTGCACTGTGTTTTCCCCTTGTCACAGCATAGCCTCATTTTAGAAAGGGGCTTAGGGGTGTAATTGATTCTCACATTGGCATTGTTCCAGAATGCATCAATTTGGAACAAGGAAACATTGTTCCAATTCTGTTCTTAATGTCTTGCAATGCAAATAACCCATGTTTTTAAATATTGGTTTTAATACCACACTTAGACATGATGTTTTTCAGTTGTATATTGGAGAAAAAAGTGCATGTAGTTCTTTCCTTGTATGTATATTTGCATCGAAAACCTTTGAAAATGCAAGAGTCCAAAAATCATATCACTGCTACAGGATTCTATATAAATATATATAAATTTGTTTGATTAAGAACGAGCAGGGCAAAATACCAGAGATTTGTAGACCTTTAAAAAACCTGGATGTACACAGATTTAAGGAACAAAAAGGAGGACTTGTCTGGGAAAAAGAGGACATATTGCAACCCTAGTAGTGTTGGCACATTGAACATCCATAAGACTTGCATGGGCCCAATAAATTTTAAGTTTCTAGCTTTAATGCTGTAGAAATTCATTGACATTACATGTGTACATGTACATACTGTATCACAATTTACCTCAACTTGGAAGACATTCATTGACATTACATGTGTACATGTGCATACTGTATCACAATTTACCTTAACTTGGAAGACATTCATTGACATTACATGTGTACATGTACATACTGTATCACAATATACCTTAACTTGGAAGACATTCATTAACATTACATGTGTACATGTACATACTGTATCACAATTTACCTTAACTTGGAAGACATTCATTGACATTACATGTGTACATGTACATACTGTATCACAGTTTACCTCAACTTGGAAGACATTCATTGACATTACATGTGTACATGTACATACTGTATCACAATATACCTTAACTTGGAAGACATTCATTGACATTACATGTGTACATGTACATACTGTATCACAATATACCTTAACTTGGAAGACATTCATTAACATTACATGTGTACATGTACATACTGTATCACAATTTACCTTAACTTGGAAGACATTCATTAACATTACATGTGTACATGTACATACTGTATCACAATTTACCTTAACTTGGAAGACATTCATTAACATTACAGATATACATCAACATACTTTATCACAATATACCTTTAACTTGGAAGACATTCATTTACATTACAGGTATAAACATACATACTGTATCACAATACATGTATACCTATAATTTGGAAGAATTATAGCATGGAGAAGTTTTGAAAATGATCATAGACTCAACTCATAAAACATCTCGGATTTCTCACATGATTTGCTTATTTTATTCTACTTGAAGCAACATAGTGTGCTTTTTATCATGTATGTCTGTTCTCCCAGTTGGATTTAATCAAATTTTATTTTAATTTCAGATCAATGACCATTCCTTAAACAGAGTATAGAGACTGTACAATGGCAGATGCACCAGTACCAGAAAGGGATTTTGATTCTGGTATATTAGATCTATACACATATTTAGGGGCATCATGATCAATCTTGAAGGTCAAGGCTAGGGCTTAATAACTTAATTGTACATATCATTTTCCCCATTCTATAACTCTTAAGCTGATTTATATTACAGGATGAAACTTTGTATGCATATACATTACCACTAGAGTGTATGCCATGTACTACATTGGGGCATGTACATCATCACTAGAGGGTGTGTCATGTACTACATTGTATGCATTTACATTATCACTAGAGGGTGTGTCATATACTACAATGGGGCAAGTACATCATCACTTGGGGCTTGTACATCATCACTAGAGGGTGTGTCATGTACTACATTGGGGCATGTACATTGTTGCTAGAGTATGTCATGTACTACACTGGGGCATGTACATCATTTTACTAGAGTGTGTCATGTACTACATTGGGGCATATACATCATTACTACAGCGTTTTTCATGTAATACATTGGGGCATGTACATCATCACTAGAGGGTGTGTCATGCTCTACATTGGGGCATGTACATCATCACTAGAGGTTGTGTCATGCACTACATTGAGGCATATACATCATTACTAGAGGGTGTGTAAGGAACTACATTGGGGCATGTGCATCATCACTAGAGGTTGTGTCATGTACTACATTGCATGCATGTACATTATCACTACAGGGTTTGTCATGTATTACATTGGTGCATGTACATCATTACTAGAGGGTGGGCATGTACTAAATTGGGGCATGTACATGATCGCTAGAGGTTGAGTCATGTACTACATTGTATGCATGTACATTATCACTAGATGGTGTGTCATATACTACATTGGGACATATACGTTGGTACTAGAGGGTGTGTCATGTACTGCATTGGGGCATGTACATCATCACTACAGGGTGTGTCATGTACTACATTTGGGACATGTGCATCATCACTACAGGGTTTGTCATGTACTACATTGGGGCATATACATCATTCTAGAGGGTGTGTCGTGTACTACATTGTGGCATGTACATCATCACTAGAGGGTGTGTCATAAACTGACTGCTCTGGTGGACTAGTGGTTAGAGCATCCACCTCGGATGTTGGAGGTTGCAGGTTCGAACTTGGCCTGAGTCATACCAGAACTTATAAAAATTGTACTAACTGCTGCCTTGCAAGGTGCTCAACATTAAGAGGTTAGTGTTAGGACTGGTCGGCCTGGTCAGGATAATGTGACTGGGTGGAACATTGTGCTGCATGTCTGCAGCACGATGCCTCAGTGCTAGACATCACCATAAACTGCCACACTGCAGACATTGTAGTGATATGACTGAAAAATTGTTAGAGCTGTGTTAAAAATCCAACTCAAACACACACACACACACATGTCATGAACTGCATTGGGACATTTACATCATCACTAGAGTGTATGTCATGTACTACATTGGGTTATGTACATCATCACTACAGGGTGTGTCATGTACTACATTGGGTTATGTACATCGTCATTACAGGGTGTGTCATGTACTACATTGGGTTATGTACATCATCACTACAGGGTGTATCATGTACTACATTGGGACATGTACATTATCACTAGTGGGCATGTCATGTACTACATTGGGTTATGTACATCATCACTACAGGGTGTGTCATGTACTACATTGGGGCATGTACATCATTACTAGAGTGTGTCATTTACTACATTGCGACATGTACATCATTACTAGAGTGTGTCATGTACTACACTGGGGCATGTATTTCATTACTAGAGTGTCATGTACTACATTGGGTTATGTACATCATCACTACAGGGTGTATCATGTACTACATTGGGGCATGTATATCATTGCTAGTGGGTGTGTCATGTACTACATTGGGGTATGTACATCATCATTACAGGGTGTTTGATGTACAACATTGGGCATGTACATCATTGCTAGAGTGTATCATGTACTACATTGGAGAATGTACATCATCACTACAGGATGTGTCATGTACTACATTGTATGTGTGTACATCATCACTACAGGGTGTGTTGTAGACTCCATTTGGGACATATACATCATCACTAGAGTGTATGTCATGTACTATGTTGGGGATCCAATCATTATGGTCACTGGCCAGTACTTCAAGTTTCAGTCATGCATAATAACTTGACAGCTGTTTAAGGTAAATAGATGAAGCATGGTATACTTTTATATTGCGACGAGATGACATGCCTTATTGCATGTTTGAGGTCTTGTCCTTAAAGTCAAGACCACAGCCAATATATTAAGGTTTCTTTTGTTTCTGCTTTACATCATAAAAGCTGTTCGAGGTACGGGGATGAGCCTTGGTACACTTATGCTTCATTGTTTTCTTATATCTATCCAGTAACTGTACAGATCTTCTAAAAAATGGTCTGTAAGGTTTCATGTTCATAACTATTTTAGGCAAGAAATAAAAATTCACTGAATTTTACTTTTCCCCCTCTTCCTCCTCCTTTTTGATCTTTTTCGCCTTCTTCCAATTCAAGATGTGGGAGCCCAGTAGTAATCACCTCTTTGTTGACAAACTGTTCAACTGTCTCTCCAATGTTGTAATGAACAAAGCTTTTAAATATAATTGGATTTCATTTG
>JAECUM010013325.1:0-56756 GCA_016617855.1 Megalonaias nervosa | reverse complement strand
ACCAACAGTACAAATCCCATATGAAGGTAAAGGGAAGAAACTCATGAAAGCAAAAACACCCAATGAAGACATACTTACAGTAACTACTACACCCAAAGATAAAGAAAAACATTCAAAAATCCAAGATATCTCCAACGAACAGATACCTAAAACTAAAACCAAACCACAAACTTCACAACCCCAAGAGACAAGAAAACAAACGAATAAACAAAATAATTCAGTCAACCAAAATAACTCGACCAATCATGAACACCAAAATAAAACTAGGCCTCACTATCACTCAATTGAACACACCCTGTTAATTAAAAGCACATCAACACAACTTTTCAACCTAAGTAGCAAAAGCATCACAGGAGCTCTTCAAAGGGCACACTACAGCCAATTTACCCTAATTAGGCCATTATCTGACTATTTAATAGTACACTACAGTACTCTAAGCCAAGTGGCTAAAGACCTTGAAACTGACACAATTGGACATATCAAAGTTAAAGTAGAACGCCACAAAAACATCACACGCAAACAACAAAACTCCTAATGAAGCAGTGCCCAACCTAAACTATCAAAATAAAACAGAAATCAAGACACATGAACCCATCTCACCAAGAACTACGCCCTTCAAAAAAGTGCTAAAACTGAAAGAGCCCAAAAAAGGGATGGACAATAAAACCCTCATCAAAAAACTTAAGGAGAATGGGACTGATGTAACTAAGGCTACAAAGGGCAGGAAACCAACACAGCAGAAATAGAAACTAAAAACCTCATACCAAATCTGATCAGATTGGTGCCCTATGGTGTATGTCATCGCTTAGAACCATACATAAATAAACCCTGGTTCTGCAGCAAATGCCAGCATTGGGGTCAAACTACTCACTGAAATGTCGATACAAACAAATATGTGGACATTGCAGGGGACAACATAAGGCACCATGCTTAAAAATTAACCCCAAATGCGCAAACTGCCTAGGAACACATCATCCAAAATCACTTGACTGCCCATATGCCCAAAAAGAACAAAAAATAATTGAACTAATGAATACAAAGCAACTCACATATCTTGAAGCAAAGTAACTAATCAATAAATCTGCCATAATAACTAATCTCACAGAAAAACAAATCACAGAAAAACCAGCAAATAAAACAACCCCAAACAAACATTATGAACCAGCTACCAAAAACAAAACTCAAAATTCCCAAACCAAAGAAAAACATACAGAAAACACACCCAAGGTAGGAAACAATCAAATATCTACCAAACGAGATAAAACCAAAGATAATGAAAAACCAAAAGTCACGATAGGTACAAAAAAAGAAATCCACCCCCAAGCTAACAACGTAACAACAACCCCTACAATTACCAAACTAGTTCAAGAACTTGTATGGGAAACCATTAACCGCACCATTGTATGGGAAACCATTAACCACACCATTGTATGGGAAACCATTAACCACACCATTGTATGGGAAACCATTAACCACACCATTGTATGGGAAACCATTAACCACACCATCATAAACCCACAAGCTATAGAGCTACTACCAGAAAAAATTCATCAAATAATAATAAACACACTAACTCAGCAAAGAACATAAATCAATCCCATCATCTGCTAGGAATAAAATATAAATGACCCCCTAACACCATTAATAAGACAACTAATAAAAATTCAATAATATGGCAATGGAATTGTAGAGGAATTCAAAGCAACATCCATGAACTGAGAAATAAAATCAAAGAGGAAATTCTAAAGCCTGATATCATCTGCATACAGGAAACTCTACTCACTGAATAAAACTAAACACATGCCCACGATCCCAGGATACTCACCAGGCTTTTTCCAAAATCGCGCTCACAGAAAGAAGGGAGGTGGACTAGCAATCTTTGTAACAGGAAACTTACCTAACACAACCCCAATTATCATAACATCGACACCAGGTATTAACAAAATCGTAGAAATCCAATCTTTAATCATAAACACAGGACCCAATACCATCCAAATCTTTAATATATATGACCCGGGAGGAGATAACAATCCACCTAACCTAAATAACTATAGGCAAATCTCCCAACATCATAAGTAAGACGGCATCGTCATCTGTGGCAATTTTAATGCACATAACGAGCTGTGGGGTAGTGGCAGGAGAGACAAAAGAGGCAGGTTGGTTGAGGCATGGGCTGCCCAGACCAACCTCACCATCCTAAATGATGGGTCCAACACTAGAATTGACCCAGCGGATGGCACTCTCTCTGCCATCGACCTCACCATATGCTCGCCTAACCTAGCACAGATGACTGACTGGAGAGTGGACCAAAGCAACTCATTATGTAGCGACCACTTTCCGATCATCATCACCCTACAGATGACGGTGCAGTTTAGTCACAACTCCAAACCTCCCAGATGGAGATATGACAAAGCAGACTGGGAAACATTCCGTAAAACACTCTCAGAAATCAATACTGATAATCTAGAAAACAGGAATACAAACATATACTACGAAAATCTAATTAACACAATACATGATGCAGCAATTAGTAGTATACCAAAAACCAGTGGGACACAAATCAAACAATCGGTACCTTGGTGGAATGATGAGTGTAAAACTGCTTGTAAAGAAAAACAAAAAGCACTCAGTAAGTTTAAACATACAGGAAACTCTGTAGACTTTACTCACTACAAAGAAAAGGAAAAAACCCTCAAACAAATAATCAAAAAGGCAAAAGAAAAATCATGGCAGCAATTCTGTTCAAAACTCAACATTAAATCAAACTCTAATCAGGTGTGGGACAAAATAAAAGCAATTAGGGGTAAAACAGTAAGCAATACACCCAAAATTTCAGAAGCCAACACAAATAAGGAGCAGTGACAAAAACCACACCAATAATTTCAAACAACACCGCACAAAAGTAGAAAAAACCTAAAACGCCTATTCCAAGACCTAGGAGCAAAAACATCCAACCTAAATAGTGAAATCATGCTCCAGGAATGGGAAATAGCATTAGGATCCAAAAAAGAAACATCACCAGGAGAAGATCAGATAGGATACATCATATATAAAAACATCCCTGGAAACATAACGGCAACCATCCTAAGGCTATTAAATAAGATCTGGTGCGAAGGCAAGCTACTTGATAAATGGAAACACGCCATAATAATCCCGATCCCTAAACCTGGAAAAGACCCTAATAACATCAACTCCTACAGACCTATCTCCCTCACAAATAATGTATGTAAAATCATGGAAACAATTATTACTAACCGGCTTAAATACCATCTGGAAAACAATAACTTACTCTCGGAAAATCAATGTGGATTTAGAAATAAGAGATCAACCACAGACCAACTCATCCACTTAGAAGCTGCAATCAAAATGGCATTCAACTCCGAAAGAAAATCAGACAGACACCTTATAGCTGTCTTCCTTGACCTGGAAAAGGCATTTGACCTTGTATAGACAAAAGGTCTAATAGCGAAATTAAACCACTTTGGAATAACAGGACGCATGTTCACCTTTATAGAAAACTTTTTGATAAATTGCAAAATTATCACAAGAGTGGGGGAAACTTGCTCTGAAACGCACTCCCTAGACAATGGCACACCTCAAGGGAGTGTGATCAGTCCCACACTCTTCAACCTCATGATAAACAACTTAGACTCTAACCTAACTTCCAAAAAAGTCAAAATCTCACAATTCGCAGATGACAGCGGAATCTGGAGAGCAGGAAACCCCACTAGTAAACAAGTAATTAATGACATTCAACATAGATTAGATAATATAGGGAGATGGGCTGATAAATGGGGCTTCAAAATTTCCCACGAAAAAACAATAGCTGTTCTATTCATTCCAAAATTAAAAACCAACTTAACATACCCCAAATTATTTATACAGAATAACAGTATCATCATGGAAAGAACCTAAAACTCAGAACTAAATGCACAATAAATCAACATACCCTGTCAGACATAAACACTAATTAAAAACTATAATCAATAAAAGCCAATATACCATATAATTGAACCAGGGGGTGCGAGATGGCGTGGGGGCTTCGGTTTACGGCCTACATAGGGGTATGTACCAGCCTAAGAGCGGGTTGGAGCCCTTACCTCATCTCAAATCTCATGGAACAACAACCTAGAATAATAAATCAATCTAAACCAAACTTATAATGCAAAATGGCATAAAACAATGGATAGGCGTCTTTGGATGTCAAGGACACGATCAATTCGACGAAGGCGCCTTGTCCTCCCCAAAATTAACGCCACGCATGAATGAGTTAAATTAAAAGCTAAAAGCCGTAGACTAAACTAAACCACCACCAAAATCAAACTCTCAAAACAAAAAACAAAAAAAAAATCTTTTATGTCTCTGTTATTTTAATTTTCTAATTTTCTACTTTTCCTCATATTCTACATCCACCCTGACAACACCACAGAATCCTTAAACACCCTGGAATGCCTAATCTAACCTGCTCAAATCCTACCTTAACACCAATATCCTTACCAACTCACCATAATATACTACCACTGCTCACGATGACAGCTCAAGGACACCATATTAACAACATCTCAAATAAGCCCCAAATTAGCCAACTATAAGGTGGTCAAAAGCACAAGACCATCAGGCCCCGCCGCACAAGGTGGCAATAACAAAAAAAGGAATACAGGACCCCTAACTACCTCTTATAAGGTGGTCCAAACAACAAGGACCATCAGGGACAGCCACAAAAGCGGCAAATGAACACCTAACACTAGGAAAAATTAAGGACCCATAAATTAACAACGTAAAAGGAGGTCTAACATCCAGGACCATCAGGACCAGCCACACAAGGTGGCAAATATAGGAAACAGCTGTCATCTAAAGCATACCTCTCTAACCCAACAAATTCATAAAAACAGCACAGAGGTTACCATTCAATTGAGCAAGTAACTAAGTATTTAGGCCAAATGCCCTGGAATGGAGCACCGATCTGTGGACTGGCACCAACCTCACCTCCTTTCCTCCCCGCCGCCTCCAAATTAAACAGCGTGCGATGTGCGCATTAATCCAATTTTTACTGAAAAGCAGTAATTACCAACAAATGAGTGTGTGCTGGGTCAAATCCCACTCATTTACTCTTACACTATCCAGCAGATACAGACTAGAAACATGAGTGCATGAAGGGTCTATTCCCACTCATGAGGGCCAAATTACAGGTTGTTAAGGTATTAATAGTACCACAACCTGTCAGCTATAATTAAACATCACTCTATGAGTGAAGAAAAGCGTGGGGGAAGTGGCACTGATTCCTTCCCTCATGAACAATTAAACAGCCTGCTGTGCAGGCATTAAACTGTCGCACATGCCCGTATTGGCAAAAGCGACATAAATTAAATTAACTAACTAACTAGTGCAAGGGAGTCAGCATGAAGAACTAGAGGTATCAGAGTTACATAAAAAGGTAGAAAAGAAAAACCCTATAGCTCGTGACTAATTCCCCATAGCACAGTTCTATCAAAGAGGTGCTACTACAGTTTGGTGGAGAATTCAAAATGGAAATGTTGTGTTAAATTATATTCTAAATTTTTATTGGATTTAGGGGAATTCTATTCTATTTTAGGCTGTGCTGACTCCATATGAAAATCTAGTATCAAAATTTTAGTATATTCATCTTTAGGACCTTCTTTTGGATGTTATGCAACAATTTTATGAAGTGATTTGTCTGGTCTAAATTTCTCATTGGAGATCTTGAAGTGCCTTTGATTTTTGTCATTCTGCTGCATCAAAATGGATAGAAGCTGCATAGATTTCAGTCTTTTGCCGCCTTTTTCTGGTGATGGAAGCCAAGATGCAAAGTTATGGTTGACACATTTCCAACTTCTTTATAACAACTAGGGGACTAAATGACAACAAGGCAAAAGCAACATTACCTCTCCTGTTAACAGATAATGCATTACGCTGGTATATGTCACTGGCACAAAATATAAAGGATGACTTCAGCTTGTTCCAGAAAGAATTTATCATTCGATATGGGCTGGATGAAAGAGTGCAGTGGCAGAGAACTGCAGCTCTGTATCAGACATTACAAGGTACAAACGAGAAAAGTGGAAGATTTTATTGCAAATATAGTTGCTAAGGGAACTGAGCTGGAACTACCACAGACACAAATTAAGCACATCATCATCAATGGACTAATGCCTGCAGTTGGCATTGTGACAAGCATGTTTATAGAGTTAAACGGCGAGATTTCCCCAAGACAACATGGGAACCTGAGGAAGCTTTACTGCAGTTTTTACTCTGGGAATTTCATGTAACAAAAACACCAAAAGGAAAGAGAAAAAAGTTTGCAAAGTGAAGATTCTAAATGGACTTGATCAATTAGTTCTTAGGTGTAGACTCGTTATATTTGTTTTGCTGTGCTATACTTTCCTATCAATCTTTTCTTCTATGTCTTTCCTACACATCTGCCTTCCTACTGTATAGCAGAACAGACATATAAAATTCCACACTTGGACTATTGACAGCTATGTTACACATTCCAAATGGATTATTCTTTGCAAACAAATAACTTCCTGTAAGTTTAAAGCAGTTTATGGCACAAAGTTGGTGCCAACTCCTGTTCAGTTCAAGAAAGTCTTGAAATCCTTGTGATACCTGCAGATTACATACAAAGTGATATGACATTCATGGAACATTATAAAATGTACTTTAGATTGGTGAGAAGTCAGACATTTATGGAACTGTTGTTCATATGACTTTGGTAGACAAAGATGATATAGAAATTATTAGTGTGATTAATATCTGAGTGTTTGAAACTATTTAGCATGTACATGTATCAAGATATTTACCTAAAATTAGCATCTGTAAGACTCTTGGGACTATCAAGTCATTTCTGTGTCTAATTGAAAAGACTGTAATAATCGCAATATTGTTGTACCTTAGTACCCTGTACTATGGAATGTAAATTCTGTTAATGGAGTAGATTTTGTAGGTTTGTAGTGTGCAAGGAGGTGTGTGAGAACACTGATGCCAGGTAAAAACACTAATGAATACATGTTTAATCCAATTTATTCAATAATTTGACCAAAGCAATTGTATGTTATAAAAATTTGGGGACCAAATTTTGCTAGGCTGGAGGGACATATTATAGGGCTAAAATTTATTTCAGGTGCTATGGTATTTGTATAAGTTTTAGAAGAGAAGATATATTTGTGTTTAAATTTTGTAAATGATCTCCATAAATTGAATAATAGTATGTCTGTGATTGAGGAGTAGCTCTTTAGTCACTGTTAAATTCAGACCGGTGAATACCATAATATCAACAGCTGCTCTTAAAGGCAGTGGTGTCAAGTTACAGTGCTAGCTGAGAAATTAAACAAAGAAGCCAGTAGGACTGTTGGATTATGTGTTTGTAAAGCTAATTAAAATCAATTGTAGCAAGTTTGCCTTAATACTTAAACACTAAAATTAGTGACCAGTTGTAGGGAAATTTTAATCTCTTTCAGTAGGTATAAAGTGCTTAAAATAGAGTTGGGTAGTTATAGTTTA
Organism: Megalonaias nervosa; assembly: GCA_016617855.1. Taxonomy (NCBI): domain Eukaryota; kingdom Metazoa; phylum Mollusca; class Bivalvia; order Unionida; family Unionidae; genus Megalonaias; species Megalonaias nervosa. Next base: position 49,235 of record JAECUM010013325.1, on the reverse strand, counting down.
ATTTTGAATTAATTTGCTGATAAGGATAAAGTTTACAAGTAATTTCTTACTTAATATTATATTTTTGAAAATTCTAACATACAGTATCAGTGGGAGAAAAGTGTGTATGGAGAGTAGATATATGACTTTATTTTGGATTACATAATTTAGATTTTGTGCATTTTGATATGTAGATTAGAGTTAGATAAAGGGTCTGCATCTAACACAATCAGACCAGAAGTTTAGTTTAGGAAATGTCTTCAGGGAATGCTCTCTGTGAAGTCCCCATGGATTGTTTTTAAGCCAGGTCAAACATAGTGCAAGGGAGTCAGCATGAAGAACTAGAGGTATCAAAGTTACATTAAAAGGTAAAAAGAAAAACCCTCTTGCTTGTGACTAATTCCCCATAGCGCAGTTACATCAAAGAGGCATTACTACACAGATACAGACTGACACTATGAAACTGTCAGGCACCCTTTCTGTTTTTCTCATGGACACTGAAATGTTGGCCACAGAAAAAGAAATAATCAAAACAAACAAAAACAACAACAGAAAAATTAAATAGACACATGCAATCTACTATACCTATTCATTTTACATGTAACTTAACAAATTAATGCAGTTTACATATTTAGGGAAATATATGAATATTAAAAAAACAAAAAACAAGTTAAATATGTTGATCTACGAAGATCTAGTAACACATCCAAGTTTCATCAAAACAGAAACATTTATTTTATCAAACAATGGAATGGTCTAGGAAAAACGGACTCTCAACTTTTCATCATGTTTGTATTTGTATCATGAATTATGCACAATGTACAGTTTTTCCCCTGCATGCAGACATATACCCCAGATAGTATCATGCAAATGAAGCAAATTTCTGACACTATTTTTTACATGTAAATTTGTATTTTTACAGTGCATCCTCATTATAACACTATCCATTGTTGCCATGGAGAATACCACCGTATAGTAAGATCATCTTACAATGAAGTATACCATACACATGACTTGTACAAAATATTGATGGTTTCCATTATTATACCCACCTTATAACAGGAAATGTGTTATAATGAAGGGCCTTATAACAGGAAATGTGTTATAATAAAGGGCCTTATAGAAGGAAATGTGTTACAATGAAGGGCCTTATAACAGGAAATGTGTTATAATGAAGAGTCCTGTAAAAGTGCTGCACTTATTCAGAACTTAAAACTTTGAAAATCATTTTTATAATGCAATAAAATCCATCCTGACACACCTATATCTGGAAACAGTGGTTTTAATTGTAACTGTTAAACACATATGTAGAACAACTCAATCTAGCTGATCACTGCCTAATACCATTAACATTTGTTAGGAGTGTAAGGTGTGAATATTCTACAAACAATATTGAAGACAGATATGACAGTTTCTTGGTCTGATAATGTGCAAGCTGCCAGCAATACAGGACAATCTTACAAAAATTTAGGACATATCTGTAATTCTTTTAACAACATCTTATGAATCTCTGAGAAATATCAAGAGAAACATACTGACAATATATATAATGCAAGTTTTCATTTTGACAGGTGATAAACACAAATTTGGTGAACAAATCCTATTCTCAGATTCTTAAAGAAAATCAATGCTTCAGCTTACAATCATTCACTTGTTACTGAAAAGTAAGGAGAAGCCTCCAAACTCTCGGCTGTCCTTAAAGGCAATAAGTTATGGTTCATTATCCTTCAATGTCTCAGGAGCCAAATGAAAGAAGAGTTCTGATATCAGAATTCTGGTTCCAAGATTATAAAACATTTCATGTACATCTACATTTATATACATATTTAGATTAAATTCAAGCAACACTGCTTCAAAAATGGGCTCTATGGTCACTTATTTGATAAAATAACTGCCACATCAAAAATGGCTGATGTTGTTGTTTTGGTTTAATGCCATTCCTCATCGCACGACAGGCTATATGTGGTGTAGAATGAACTGGAGAAATTCCCAATTAGAACCATCAACACATGGGAAGCTACTGGCAAGCTTTCTCACATACCCACATTAGCCAAGCCCAAGACTCAAAGCCACATGGACAAAAGTGCGATAGCAGTGATTGGTAAAGGTGAGCACTTTAGACCACTGCCACCCGGGGCCCTGCATGTAACCCTGGAATAACCAAATATTTGCTAGAAAAGTAGAAGACAATTTTTCATTCCATGGATATAAATATATGTATTTAAAAATCAGACACTGGACTAATTAACTATAAATATATGTATTTAAAAATAAGACACTGGACTAATTAAATATTATATTTATAATATGTTCCTTAATCAGTTAACAATAGCTGTGCCATGTGCAAAATTTGGTGGCAGTATCTCTGTTTCAATAATACTGATAACAGTGATTTGTCAGCAACATGTATTACCCATTTTCATTTTGCATACAGTGCTACTAGATGTCTATAATGAATACTTCAGATATCAAAATACCTCTCCTTTCTACCAAACTATCACATATGGGGTCTGGTAAAACTTTTTTCTTGTGATACCAGAAAAAGGCTTTCACTAAAGTTGGAAAATGGATTTCATTGGCCAATGAGATGATATCTTAATGCTGTTATGATAAAGAGGATAAGTTTCAGCTTAGCTTGGTCATTTTTACTGACTACTTTGGACATTCTTCCTACATTGGTAGGAATTTCAATATTAATTAGGCATGTATAATTATTGTTGCTGTTGTTTAGGGTTTTAATGCCATTTTTCAGTACATGAGAGGCTTCATATGGCAGCCAGAATATCTGGTGGATGAAGAAAGTGGAAAAATCCTTGGAAGAACCACCAACCTATGGGAAGCTATTGGCATTAGCTTTCTCACATGGGTGGCATTCTACAGTTTCGAATTTTGCAAAGGGTTAGATTTTTAAAGAAAAATAACTTCCAAGGTTTACCTTACTTATTATACTGGCTATTTAAAAACAACCTTGTATATCTCTAGTACTGTTAAAAGAACTTATAAATCCCTTATTTTGGTGCATGATTGATGGTTGTAATTTGGGTTATAGAGTTTACAGCTTGGCCTGTTCAGACATGCACCTATCAAAAACCAAGCTCTGCTTGGCCATTTTCTCTTCCTAGACTTCAGAGGTAAACTTTAAAAACAAGAGCTGATAACCTTTTTTTACTTTTCATATATTTTGTCATTCATTGCACTTTTAGAAGCTGGTGTTGCTAATCCACAACTTATGTGATAGCTGTGTTCCCATGAGTGGTTGCATAACTTGAAATCGCATAACTCAAAATGACTGGTTTTCACTGTCTTTACTTTTTGTTAATTCAATCAACTCATCAATTTTAGCCATTTACAAATATTAATATTAATATTTTTGTTCTAGATATATAATTCATAAATTTTTAGTTTTCACAAAAAAATATTATTTAAAACAAAATCCATATGAAATCGAAATCGCATAATTCGGCTGATACCTGTATTGTCTAGGATGGCAAAATTCATTTACCATATTTTAATAAATGCTAAAGATGATGTAATTTAGCCTAATTCAGGATGGTTTTGTTTTTTAGTACATGGGAGCAGCCATTTTGGCTGTCTGTGTGCTTAGGTCATGCACAATTTCCACAAGCACAATATGCAAACAAATTTTAGCCACAGTACATGAAGGTAATATAGAGGTGTGACAACATTCTCTGCACTGTACATGTTGCATTTCACCTTACACCTGTCACTCTTTCAGTAGTTCATAATATCTGTAGAGCACCCGCAGACCCACGCTGTCCAGAGACTCGAACCCATGTAGACAGAGGTGAGATGCTGGTGATCTATAAAGGTGAGCACCTTAAACCACTCTGCCACCTACAGCCACATATGTATAACTGCAATAAAAAAATTGTTTAGAAAAATTCTGACATTTGAAGAGATGTCTTTTGAAATGTTGCTTTTTCAAGGTTTGCCGATGCATGTTCTATCAGTAATGAATGAAGCATTATTCAAAAACTTTCTATGGGGAAGATCTAATGCAGCCATGCACAAGTCTATCAAAATGAGACCATCTTTTATAAGCCTGTGTCCTGCAGCAAAGTATACTTGATTCTGATGTATCCATCCAATGGGAATAGTAGAAAGACTGAAGATGCATAATGTTCAACATTGATAATGAGGTTTTACACTCTTTTTGAAACAAAAATTTCTAGGATTTTTCCTGGATGACACAGATTTTTTTCAAGGTTCACTTATTACCCTTACTGCATGGAATTAAAAAACAAATTATACTAGAAAACATGCATTTTTAAAATAAAAAGCTGTTTCTATTTTGAGCCTCTCCCATAATATCTGAATCAGTTATATGACCAGTACTTCACCACAAGACTAACGACAAGATGTATCACCAGAAAAAAGTTTATATAACTACTGAAATTTATATATATATATATCTATCTATCTATATATATATATATATATATATATATATATATATATATATATATATATATATATATATATATATATATATATATATATATATATATATATAATTTACAGAATAAAATATTAACTTTACTCTGCTTAATTGCATATGTCAGCATGAGAAGTGCAAGTAGTGTAATGATAAGTGTACTGTGATGTATAACATGATGACGGGTACATTTTCAAAGCTTTTTTCAATTTGCGTTTGTACTGAAACATAAAAACTGAAGAAAAATTTTTACATGTACTTCACAGGAAGGTTATGAAACTGTTAATGCCTGTGAATACACTTTCTTCTATCATAAGCTGTGGGGGTGGGGGTCTGCTTCCAAAATCTTGTGAACATAGTGAGTGGGGCTTGTCACTATTAAAAATGAATGAATTAATATTAAGAATTTTTTCCCCAACATGGGGGTTTAGTTTATCACCATGAAATATAGCGTACAATGATAGAATTTTAGCATACAAATCTGGAAATGAATAAGAGAGGTGGGGTTTTTATTCTTAAATATTTGATTCAGATGTTTTTCTCCATAATCCAATCTGTGCAGAGACTGCACAGAACACAGACAGCTATTTTCCAACTGCAAAAAGTTTGGTTGACTTGCAAACAGAAATAGATCTCTATTGATGCTTCCCGATGACATCACTAGCAGACGATATTTTGCCCATTTTACCTGGACGATGGGCAACTTGACAGTTTCTCCTATATGCGATCACCAAAATTTTCCATTTTTAACAAGGCATACTGAAGCAAAGTCAACTTATAAATCACAAATATAGATACTAACAGAAAGCTTGAATTGTGTTCTGTTTATGTAGGTAACTTTCATAAAAGTATCTTGAGATTCAATGAATTTATTTCAACTTCCAAACACCATATAAAGTTAATGGTAAATCTGCCAGCTGACCACAAATATGACGTCTGATGACGTCATTTGGGAACTATCTATACTCACTGGAACCTAACAAGAAAACTATACCTAACTTAATGGGGAGCCAAAGATATTAGATTCATCAATAACATCACTACTTCCATCAATTGACGCATAAACATCAAGTTGACAGTGAAACTGATCCTTGTACACAGGCTTTTCCTTTATTTCAATGCTGTATGGTTTGGTTTGTAACACAAGAAGGTGATTTAGTGCTGTTGGACTAAAATACCTTGCTCTAGGCCACACCAGAGTAAACTAATCTGACAGCAGAATTTGAACTGTTACAGGTCTATGCTCTTAAAATAAATAACAGAAAAGAGTGAAAAGCAATAAACTTTGTAAAATTCAGGAAATAATTTATTTCCCAAGAATACAAAGTGAAAATTAAAAAAAGAACTTATGGTATTGCAAATGAAATCCAAAAATAATCATAGAATTACAGCCACAAGCCTAAGAATTTAAAGTTCTGAATATACTTTAGTAGAAATCCAAATTTAGTCCAATGCTGAAGGTGTCGATATACCTGTAGTCACCTGTATTGCATTGTGGTACCATCAGTCTTTTGCTGAAACACAGTAAATATAATTCAAAGTTTGAATTAACTATAAATCGTAGTGACTGTCTCTGTCCAAGAATATTATTTTTTAATAAGCACTATGTATTTCCAGAGAAAATAATTACTGAATAAAATAATCTGAAGAAATAAATTCCAGCCCAAATAAACTGCTGGACACAGCAATAATAAAAAACTGACACTGTTAGATCTCAAAGCATGAATTAATAATTTTTCCAGTAACAAGATTATATAGTCCTCTACTTGACCTCAGGTCACAATTAACATTTTCTAAAACAAAACATTACCTAATGGAAAATAACCATCTACAAAGTTCTTAATGTTTACAAAATAAAATGTTAGTTATTATAAGTCTGTTGCTAAAATTATAATATATAACATGGACAATGTCAGGTACACCAAGTAAGTTGTAGGGGAATTTAAATAACCTAGACCCAGATCCAAATAAACATATTTACTTATATTAATAATGATCCTGATATTAAACCCATACATATTGAGAATATTTTAGCTATGTATTAGTCGTTTACAGAATAAAATAATAAAAAATAAATAATTCAAGTCAGGTAGAAAATAAACTTGATTCTGGACAAGGTTAAGTCCAACGTACAATGTTATATTACAATAGCATATAATGAGATTAAAAAAAAGTTTTTAAAAAAATCTAACTACCAAACAATGCAAATTAAATATAAGTAACATAACATACACCCTTTTGCTCACAAGTCTGGCTTACTAACCACTGAGCCATAGTGGCTCCTTCTGACATTGAAGAAAACAAGTAAAAACGTGCCTTGGTTGAAAAAAAAAACAACACAGTGATCATCTGCATGTCTAGGTGTTAAATGTTTTATGGAAGGACAATGAAAATAATTAAATACATGTATAAGCAGCAATTAAAAAGTACCTGTAATATGGTATTTTATATATGCCAGTAAATACAGATGTTAAGAAAAAAATCATAACAGACAGCATGATTAGGATATATACAAAATTACCCCCCTTCCCCACCTCCCCATCCTGGGTGGCCGAGTAGTCTAAGGAAAATGCCTTTACAGATTACTGACATCTCACCTCTGCATGGGTTCAAGTCTCAGGCTCGGCCTGCATAGGTATGTGAGAAAGCTTGCTAGTAGCTTCCTGCAGGTGAGTTGTTCTTCCCAGAGTTTTTTCAGGTTTTTCCTCCACCAGATTTACTGACTGCCATTTATAGTCTATAATGTGCTGAAAAATAGTGTTTAACTGAAAAACATCAAAAATAACATCAATCCACCCCACCCACCCAGTCCATGTGTCCTTTTCAATGAAAGCTACATTACCAGTTTTGCTTGTTACTATATTTAATACATGTGGAAGAAAGCAAGCGAAATAGGCCAAAGTATGACAAAAATCCATCATACTCCAAGCATTCAGTGCCAAATTAATTTCATGCCAAGACAGTAAATTACATGTTAGGACAATCAGGATAACCCAGAGCTACAGACAACTGAAAGATGGTTCAATAAGCTGCCAAATACAATACAAATAAAATGATACCATAGTTGTACACTTACAGACAACTATCATTATAACAACCAAGTTTGTTTTCAGCCACATTGTTTTAAGAAGTCACTGTGATCATGCCTTTAATTTAGGATAGTTGTTGTCTCTCATGTTATTGACAAGCTGTCATACATAATTGATACGAATGAGTCACAATGACAAATGTATACATCATATTTGATATTATTACAATTATTTGTTAAATTTTGTACATATAATCCTACAATTACATGTAACACTAAGTTTTCAAGAAATAAAATCTTGAGATATTTTTCCTGACATGTTCCCATAAAAAGTAAAATCCCACAGAATGGATTTGTTGTTGCAAAGACCAGTATGTAAAGGAAATAAATGTATGTTTGTTACTGGGAAATTGCTGCCGGGAGTTGGAAGCTGAATATTTCATTATAAAAAATTACCATTAAACATATTTGTTTCTATCAACTTTCTGTCTGTGTGTGAATTCTTGATTGCAATGTCACTGTAATGATTTTTTTAAAATTGGTTTTAATGGTACTATTAACACATCACTGGCTGTATCATGCCAAGGAAATGACAGCTAAGTGCCTTTCCCAAAGACACACTGAGGTAGCCAACCCAGTCTGGCCTGGGAAGGTATTGAACCCGTGACCTTTGGATTATGACTCTGACAAACCAAAAACAATGTATGTAACATGTACACAAGTATGCAATGCATAATGCACTGGCAATCATATTTTTTTTTCTTCATGATTCCCACCAATCAGCCTAGAACATTACAGTGTGTGCTGATGCACAAGCTATGCAGAGCTGAAACTATTCAATTCTCAGATCGATGAAGCACTCTACACAAGAATAATGACAAAAGTCTCTCGTCAATGGTGTAAAATTCTTAAATCACTGCAAATGGATGTGTCCAAAATACAAGAATGTAACATTGTCAAATTCAATAAATTATGAATAGTTAAGTAACAATGATGACAACAGCTGCAATCAATGCACAGCTAATATGAAATAGAAAAAGGCTAAGAGAAACAAGTTCACCTTTAGACATGGGTTACATAAGAGGAATAAGTGCAGCTTCAGAGAAGTGTACATACTAAAATGCACTGCATGAACTGACTGTCCACTTGTCAAAACATGAAGCAAAGGAACAATATTGTCTGACATCATGGAAATTTTACATAAAGTGTCGCATGCATGTCAAATGAAGTGTTTCTGTACTGAATGGATTAATAATTTGTTTGATGAATTTTGAAAATTTATTTAGTTGTGAATTTGTATAAGGACAATTTATTTTTGTTTGTGTTGATATGCAGGGGAGGGGGGGGGGGCTGAAATCTGTATTCTCTGCTAAAATACTCAACTGAGTAAATCACTGAAGCCTCAAAAGAAAACCAGAAACAAATATTTTTCTACAGGACCACAGTACAGATGATACACATTGCTATATGAGCATGCTGTGCTTGCTTGTTATGAATATATAAATCCAAAAGCATCAAATGATCTTCCATCTGCTAACAGTCTCCAAAGAATCTTTATGTACCAATACAAAACTATAATGCAGAACCATAGAAATCAAACTATCTGAAATGCAGAACCCTTACTTCTAAATTACCATATTCAACATAATATCTACACTGTGCACTTAGACAATTTTACTTGTGTTAATTTCATGACACTGACAATTTTCATCAGAAATGCATATGGATGATATCGTAAATGTCCCCAGCAACCATATTTGCATATATGAAGAGTTAGCTTCCACTGTGTATACAGACAACTCTCCACTTGCAGATGCATTGTCATTCCCATATGGTAATGCTGAGTAATGCATGTTAGATTTGTCTTCTGGTTGATTTAAGTAGTGACAAGCTATCAGATACGCAAAGTGGTAAGTTCCAGGAAAATCATTATGTTCTAGGCAGGTTTATGCAACAGGAACATGCCATGATTGGGAATTGTGTGATTGGTAATAGCTATGTTGTGAGAGTATTGACCACAAAGAGAGGTCTGCACTAAATAAGTCATTTTTAGTTATTATATCTCATACTGTGTGCATACAAAATCCAAATACTCTTATCATCCTCCTCCTTCCTCTAATACCTGGAGATCATACATCTTAATACCTGGAGATAATACTTCTTCCTTTCAAACTAAATCAAAATGTCATCATCATCATCAATATTGTATACAATAAATTCAGATATAAAAGACCTGTTTTGTACAACCACCTGTCCCAAAAGACCATATTTTCCAGGCATGGTCAAAGACCTCCGTTTTGCACAAACACCTGTCACAAAAGACGACAATTTCCAGGCATATCAACTGTTCTACTGGGATACCAAAAGGCTTGTTATCAACATGTATTTACTCCAATAAATTTTCATTTCATTATAATTGATGCTACATGTATTACCATTTTCAAGAGCACATTTTATATTTAATGATGATCTATTATCTACTTGCAGAGCTGTATCATGGTCATTTGAACATACAGAAAGTGATCAATGTTGCATTCTTCTGTGATTAGCATTAGTTAACTTAAATTCTTGTCACTTCTGCAATCAATTACTGGCCATCTTTGTTGAACATGAGACCACTTCCAGTTATAACCTTGTTAAAATTCATTTTCCTGTTTTTATTGAACTCTTCTGTATGAATCATGCAATTATAAGCTAAACATAAACTTTATGTCCTTATGCTGAAAAGCAATTCAGCGCATCAAGAATTCCATAGAATGGTTATGACTGATATGCTCACAGTGCATAATCCCAAAACCTAAAATTGTCACTAAAGAATGTGACGTGTGTGTGTGTGATTTTAATTTTTAACGTAGCTTTTAACAATTTTTCAGTCATATCGCTAGTGTGGCAGTTTATAGTGATGTCTAGCACTTAGGCATCATGCTGCAGATATGTAGCATCATGTCCAACCCAGTCACATTATCTTGACACCAGGCCAACCAGTCCTAACACTAACCTGTTAATGCTGAGCGCCTAGTGAGGCAGCTGCTAGTACCATTTTTATATGTCTTTGGTATGACTTGGCTGGGATTCGAACCCACGACCTCCTGCATCTGAGGCGGATGCTCTAACCACTTAGCCACTGAAGTGGTCGCTAAAGAATGTAAAATAGGTTACCATGATTACAATGAAAGACAGTTCCTTTGATGCATACACATACAATTCGATAATAATTTATGCACATTAACCCCAAAACTTAGAATTCAATGTAAAATTAATTATTACAAGTCTGAAAATGCAAATTTGCACTGTGACCTACATTGAAAAGGCAGCTGGATGCAGCTGTTCTCATATTTAATACATTTCTCAAGTCTCATAATTTATATATGTAATAATGAGCATGAAATAGATCCTGATGCCATCATCTGAAGCTGATATCAAGGAAGACAACAACAATAAGAACAACCAAATGGCAAGAACTGACTCTATTATCTGAATTGTATAAGCACAGACTAATTTCTTTTAATCTGGCAAAAAAAGGTAGCATCAATTTTTCAATTCAAAAGTGAATGCCAGATAAAATAGAACCTTGGTCGATGCTCTAAAAGTACCTCTTACATGTCTCAAAGTTTGCGAATATGATGAAGTATAGAGACAGAAATCAAGTGAAATTAAATAAGATAGAAAAAAATGTAAATGATTTTATGACAAAGATGTAAGATGCTGGCAGGAGAAAATGAAGAGTGTTAATTGCAGATGTGCTGAATGTGTGTAAAAGATATATAGAAAAAAGCTGAATGAATGTGGAAGATTGAATGCAATTGAAAATTGTTTGATAATGTGTAGTAAAAAGAACAAAAGCAGTTGAGAAGAAACATAAAAGGATATCAGATGAAAATATGAGATTTGAAATCAAGAATGCTGTTAAATGTGACATTCTCAGATTAAATGTTGCCTGTACAGAGAGCATCACCAACAGGTTTTGGAGAGGACTGCATGCTACTGCACACTGAATACACTGAGCACAAAGAAGCTACAAATCATGTGCTAATATACCGCAGTGCTGGATGATGGAACCTCAACATCATGATGGAAAATTGTAACTGTTACTATATATATGTCCTCTAACAAAATAATGGTGCAGAGCAAATACACACTTCTGCAGTTTGCCATTGAAATGCCAGCTATTTTGTTGATAAAGATATCTCAAACTGTGGTTTGGACTTTCATTTTAGAGATATGCCCAATGATTTTCTGGCCCATATTCCAAAACAAGACCACCAACAAAAACCAAATGAAAAAAAAATAAAAATAAACAGCAGACCTGGAGATATTGCATAGGAACACCAAGAAGATGAAATGCAGCTCAAGGCCAAAACACTATCCACAATTGCTATTATGTTGTGCCTTATGGTATTATACCATATATGGGAAAACAGTGAGATCTATTCTTCTACAAGCACAATCAAGTACACAAAAGCAAACAATTAACAAGTTAGAAAGTTTATGATATCTCTGTTTGTGACTGATGTAGATGTGAATAAAAAGGCCCTTGAATCACATCTGCAGGTACCACAGCAGTAACTGATGGTAAGCTGGAGGAAAAAAAAACAAAAACTTTCTCATATAGATGAGAAAACTGAGAACACTGCAAAGTCTAACAACAAGGCTCTGCTGAAATCTTCATTTTTTTGTGAAAGAAGCCCAGATTCTTGACAAATCTAATAAAATTGAGGAAGTTAAATGCAGGATGACCTCACTGCATAAATTCATTTTTGATTGCAAATGAAGCTGATTATGGAAATATCACGATGAAAAACTCAAAAGATCTTACAGTGAAACCTAGCTCCACTGATATGTGATTCATCATTATTGTTGTCACAGAAAATTAATTAATTCTTCCACCAAGAACACAACAACAGTGCTGATAGGAGACAGTTTTGCATACAGCAGACAACTAAACCACGGTCAGTCATTCCATGAGCCTTACCAACATCAAAGCCACATTATAAACAATTTTCGGTCCCATAGGATCTGCTTCATAAGGATGAAGAAGATGCCATACAAAGCATGTATACTGCATCCCAAACAGAATATACTGGTAAGACTGAACCATTAAAACAACTGCACTGAGGCCAACATCAATGTACTCCTTGGAGGTCAGCGACTCATGTTCATTCCAGTCTGGAATATGCCTATTGTTTACATGAGAATCATATATTCTAGTGACTCCAGTTTCCCATGGACCAATGTCTTCCAACTTTCCAATGATCCCACCATGGCAAATTCCACAAGCTGATGAGCTTCTACCTAATCAACAAGGTCTATAATGAGATCATTTGTGTGAAATCTTGACCTATAATATCCTTATGATAAGCACTGTATGCTACACCTGTGCAGTACTGAGGGAAGCCACAAGATCTACTCCATCCCAAGATATACTAAAAGGGTAGAAATAATATCAATAGAATTGTAGTGGTCTGAAACAATGTTATTCAATCTGGGATGATGGACCCATTTTTAAAGCAATTTTGAAACAAATCCAGAAAGTATGTTATATATAGTGACTCAATTTTATTTAAAACATCACCTTCCTAAAATGCACTTTTAGTAAAAATATGATTCTAATAGGTTAAGTGTTAGCAATTGCCAATATCTCAAAAGTAGAGTACAGTGAGCCAGTTTTTGTTTTTAATTATGTTCATTCCAATATCAGGGCTCAAAATCAGCGGTAGTCTCCTAAACTGAGGCTATTAAATTTTCTGTCAGACCAGTAACTTACATAATGTTAATGGTCCAATGTGCAAGTAAGTTTCAGTTGTCAACAGTCACTGTTTGTTTATGCTAACATAGGTACTTTTTTTCAAAAATCTGAATAATTGTTTACTGGATTTAACATCTTGTATTCAAAATAAGGCTCAATTCCCTCCATTCAAGACAGGAAAAATGTGTTGTTTTATAAGGTGATCAACTACTGGAAAAAAAATCAAAATTTGAATGAAAATAAAATCTACGAGAGGAATAATTCATATGATAGGGAAGAGCATTAATCAAATGTTTCAGAAGACAAAGACAAAAGACAAGGAATGGCTGTATTATGATGAAAACAACTTTATGCAGTATAATTGGTGTATGGAGTTTGCAAAAATAGACAAAGAAAAACTCCAGTTTCATTGTGAATTGTTCGAACTTTAAAACTGAATCAGCAATTGCACATGGAAACGGGGCAACACAAAAAGAATTCAGAGAGAAGATCAGCAGGTGGAGGAGGTGGGATACATGGATTCCTTTCTAAAATTGGATCCAGCTTATCTTGAGATTCAAGGACTGTGAGTTGACTGATGATTGATGATATAAAGCAAGATCTATCCTTCCGTATTTCACATGATAATGATATTTAATAAATAAAAGTTTTGTTGTTACGGTAATCTTGATATGTGTGTGAAACTGTTTTTTGTGAAAAGAACAAGTAAAAATTTGGCAGGACAAGAAAATTTCTCAAGTTCACTAGTCCCTCTGGCTACAAAGAAATTTGTGTTAAATTCAAGCCCTGAATATGCACACACACTGCAAGTTGTATGCAAATATGCCTGAATATACTGGAGGTACAACCCAAGCAGGAAGGATGAACACAATTTAAAGCACTTTTAATATGTAATGGAAATAAGGCCACAACAATGTAGCTCTGGTAAGCAACTCAAGTCCATCATAAGTTACAGCTACAGTTCAAGTTTGGTGGCAATAGGTGACCATTTTTTAACTACTGTTTTGGTTCTCAATAAATCATGTAAAGTAAGTCACTGTGACCAGATCGGGTACACAACACAGTCAACCCATGTTGCCAGCTATGCAAGAGTAATGCTAAAAAGTGAAGCAGTATGGCAATTACAGCAAGAACAAGGAAGACAGATGGATACATACATCAATGGCTTTGTGCAGGAGAGAATCCCTGTAGGTCTGAAATATTACATGTACATATTTTTTAAGGATTTAACTGAATCAGCAGATAGAATGTGTGCAGAAAGTGAGTTCTATATTTTAGTCCCTAAATACTGTAGACTTCTTCTGAATTGTTCAATGCAAGATTCTGGTAATTCTAAATTGTTCTTAAAATTCAATCTTAGATTATAGAGGGAAGAGAATTGGAAGAATAATTTCATCACGTACACTAAAACATCTCCTTTGACACATTTGAAAACCAAAATTGCTTTCTGAAAATCAATATTCTCATCAATTATTAACCATTTTAATCCTGTGAACTTGAAGTCTGATGATGTATCAAAGGGGACATTAAGAATCAGCCGAGCTGCTTGTTTTTGAAGCCTGTGAATTCTGTCTAGTTGGGAACTAGTACAATTTCCTCATATAACTGAACAGTAGTCTGTCTTTGGAAGTATATAATATAACAAAGAATTCTGGAGTCCTTTGTCTAGTACTTTTGTTTATTCTACTCACCAATGATTTTTAGATGTTAGGGACCTACAGACACTGCCTAATTGTTTTTCCCACTTAAGACTTCTATCATTACTCCTCATAGCTTCTGATTTTTTTACATTGTCAATCACAGAATTATTAATGTAGTGCAATATATCTTCTTTTCTTAAGTTTTTAAAGTTTTTTTTTTAGATGTTCCCATCAGCATGCATTTTGTGTTAGCTTCACTTATTACCATCTTATTTTGTCTTGATCACTCCTCAGTTACATAATGCCTGATCTTAGTTTGCATTCCTGGATAATGTTGTAGCTCCTATTCTGATGTAACCATTCTCTGCTAGGGGAAGTTAGACAAACAAGATGGCTTCTCTTTCAAACATTTAATTCCATATCAAGCCTTCCAGTTCTACATGCTGATTCTCTATCACTATGATTGATTCTAGCTTATAAATGATCCTAGCAGACCTCAGAGAAAGCATTCCCTGAAGACCTTTCATGACAAATGCTGAGCTATCTTGTGGTCTGACTGTGTTAACTGCAGACATTTATCTAACTATAGTATACAAACCAAAATGCACAAAATCTAAATTGTATAGCCATTTATCCACTCTCCACTTGCTCTCCTTAGTAATGTGAATTAGAATTTCCAAAAAAGTTACATTAAGTGGGAAATTACTTGCAAAATATTTCCTTATGAGCTAATTAATTTTAAATTACACTGTAACTACTTAATTCTATTTTACGCACTTTACACCCACTTAAGAGCTACAACAGGAATCATTGCTATTAGCAATTACCAATAAATACAAATGTACCCTCAATCATAATCAATCAATAATTTAAATTTATGAAAAGAATTTAGAAAACTATATACAAATGTATCTTATCATCTAAGACATGACTACAATACCACCTAAAATAATTAATTACAACAGTACAGACATTGCTACTTGAGGAAGAAATTATAGCACCATCCACAAATACAATATTAGTATTTGTATGTTGAGTACAGAGTGGATGATCATTGATGAATTAAAGAAAGAGGAGGGAACCAAATACAGCACCTTGTGAAACACCATGCTTTACATAACATGGAACAGAGCGACCAGTTTCCTTACAAACATTCTACTTTGTATCACAAAAACATAAATTAAACCAATTCTTTGTATGGTCATGAAATCTATAATAATGTAGCTTACTTTGGAAAGTATCACAAGAAACTAAACAAAGTCTTTCATAAAGTCTAGAAATATTATGTCAGTTAGTTTGCCATTATTCATTTCTTCTAGCCTTTTATCGGTGAATTTTGTGAGAAACATTTGACATGGATCTTCTTTGCAGAAGCGTGATGGTTCCTTGTGGAAAAGGGAAAACATGCAGATCATCAGGAACACTAGCTTTTACATCAGTTAAGATGGGGTTTAAGTTCGGTTTGTTCCATTTTCTTCACTGCCAGAATATATCCTTTCTGTATTGGTAAAGAATTGGTTAAACATGTCACCAATATCCTACAATGAAGAATCAACGCTGCCATTATAACAGTTGGAATGGAATGGTCTTTAGATGGATTGGGCTCATTCAGATACTGCCTCATTAGTAGCTAGAATGTTTGTTTTCTTTAATATTACATGTAGTTGCATGGTAATTTTTCTTAGATTCATTTATTAAAAAGTTTAATTTATTTTGCCATTTTCTATAGTTTTTCCAGTCTTTATTATTTTTGAAATTTATCTCTTTTATGTAAAGATTCATTTATTTGAGAAGATATCCATTTATTGATATATGATGCATTTCATTTTTGTTGGTGCATGTTTGTTTAGAACCTTGTTAAAAGGTCCATACCACATGTCAAGAGCAGTGTTAATGTAAAAAATGCTTTCAGTCTCTTGGAAAGGCATTTGAACCAAGCCATAAAGGAACTCCTTTTATCATAATGTTTCATGTCTCTTTATTTTCTTTGTGTAGACCAACAATGAGATCTGGAGAGTGTTTGGTTATACAGACTGGATAGTGGTCACTTATGGCATAAATTGACACTTTCACTTCACTAACATTTTCATGTCTGTTAGTAGACAGAGTCAATAAATGTAGTGCTGTATTCAGTTACCATTGTTGGTTTATCAATCATTTGGGATAAATTAAATATTTGATAGAAATTTAACCATTGCTGAGGATGATCCTTCAACAAAGCGGTATTAAAGTCACCAACAATAACTGTTTCATGTTCTTCATTTAGAAAGAATTTTTCAGTTTCTGTTACTCATTTATCAACCAGTCAGAGGTGAAACTTGGGTGTCTATATGCTGAATGCAAAAGTACTGGGTTGGATAAGGAAGCAATATTTCAATTGATATTGTTGCTGTGTTGCCTATTTCTAAATCCTTCCTTTGCCTACAGCTTAACGAATGTGCACAGTATAGCAGAATACCCCCTCCATGACCATTTCTATCTGTCTTTTCCAGTTCATAAATATCTATACTGAGTATGTTATCAGTTGCTGAATTCAAAAGGGTCTCACAGTCACAAAATATCAACTGTCCCTTTCTGATGCAACTTTAACTTAATTTCATCTAATTTAGGAATAGCAAGGTGAATATTTAAATTTTCTATCCTTAAACCTTTCCTATTTAAACCAAATGTTGTATGGTTAACAGAAATAGTTTTATTTGCAGAACATTAGTTGATATATTGTCTCTTAAAGAATTCACCTAATTACTTGAAGAACATGTAGAAGTATAGTCACAGTATGGTAGCTATTAACCCCATCACAATAAGAATTTCATAACTTGTCAGATATTTGAGATCCTAATGACATGTTTTTTAAGCACTGAATTGGTACATGTATATTCATTATGTACTTCAGGCACAGTCACATCATCTGACCTTGCACATTTTGTCTATGTGTGTGGTACTTCTGAAGGTAGACTCTTAGAATATCTATGATTCATAATCATTGCATTGTTTTTCTTTACAGTTTGTTCCTGGTTAAATGTGGCATAGGTCTGCACTTCATCACCTTTGTTCTATGGGTATATGCATGACTTTTGTCTATCTGAAGTTCACTACAAACATAGTGATGAATCTGCTTTGCATGCCTCTGTGTAACATCTCCATGCTCTCCATGCGCTTGTACTTAAATCTACCTTGTGCTAAAAATAGACCATAACATCACTGTACCTGGCTGCTGCCATATTGTTTTCGGACAAAGCACCGAGAGACGCTTAGTAACATGTAGTAATTCACGACACGTTGGCAAAATAAAGTTGTTTTTATTTGCACTTCCCTCATTATGTAATGTTTTGATACATTCAACTATAATATATGAGTGTGTACAGTAATAATTTTGTATATTTTATTTCTTTGTCATCCTTTCGTATTGTTTTTAAATCTACGTTGAGTACAACTTTTGTATGTACACATTAAAGGAATATATATATATATATATATATATGATTTTTATTCTTTATATATATATATATATATATATATATATATATATATATATATATATATATATAAATATATATAAATATATAATTGTGTCTGTGTTTGTGTTTGTGTGTGTGTGTCCCAAATGAATGTGTTGAAACCAATAACATTCATTTATATCTACTTTGTTTCCTTTTCAGTTAGTTTTTGTGCATAAAATGTGTATCATTTTAAGGGGTTTCTGTTGTCATTAGGGACAGCAGTTTTTGTATTGCTGTTTCCTCAATACATGGATAAAATTATACCTCCTGACAAAATGTAATTGTATATATCTTTTAATTAAGGAAATTATTATCCACGTAGTATAAATATAATCACCCAGTGCTGCTCTTTTCAACACCATAACTCTAAAGAACATAATGCATTCTTATATGTTCTAAACTGTCATTCAAAATGACGATTTGTTTGTAAAACAGACACTGAAATAAACATAAATTTTTTCTCCTCTTTTCTTAACTTTGTTACTGATTAACACATCAGAATCAGAAAAAGTTAATAAAATCATGCATGCATAATACCAAAACAAACCCAAAAACAAACAAACAAACCCTCCCCCCAAAACAGACATTGATGCATTGTTTTTAAATATATGGAACATATATGCAACATTTCTAGATTATATATGCATAATATCACATCAACTAAGCAGAGTGTTATTTTATGGGCTAAACAAAACATAAGAAATGGTCGCTTTCCTACATACACCCCTCTCAATTTAAAACGTGAGTTACATATAAGAATATTTCATCGACATTGTTTGAGGGGGGCTGGCATTTCCCTTGGAATTTTCATCTCAAAATATTCAGGGTATATCTATCGCTGATGAAATGCAAGCAATTTGTGTATTATACTGTTCTAGAAAGATTCATCAAATGTGATTATATGATTTATACAGTCTGCAGACATAAGCTCCACTGTAACTATGTATTGGAATACACATCCATATTCAGATTAACAAACTGAATGCCTGGTACATGGTTTTCAGTAAGAACAATGATAAGAACAATAACACGGAAAAGAACTCTGAACACCATTACGCCGGT
Organism: Megalonaias nervosa; assembly: GCA_016617855.1. Lineage (NCBI taxonomy): Eukaryota > Metazoa > Mollusca > Bivalvia > Unionida > Unionidae > Megalonaias > Megalonaias nervosa. The sequence goes on along the minus strand of JAECUM010013325.1, from coordinate 29,824 downwards.
TTGCCTTGTCCGAATGGCTATTTTTAGAAGCTGATATCACTGCCTGTGACGTTTCACAGAGGAAAAAAGTACAAGCACCACACAGACAATATTCTGACTTATGCCTAACCCCTTTTGGAAATCTTCATTATTCAGGGTTTTGTGATGAGGGATGAAGGTACTAACAATGCACTAGATGACTTTTATCAGAAGCTTTAGACTATTCATGAAGACAGATAGCAGAGATTGCAACATCATTCTCTTAGTTGATTAATCGCTTCCTCATGCAGAGCAAGCCAGCAGGAAGCAGCTTAAACTTGGGAAAATAATGCAAGATAAAACAAAACTTACACCATTATGATGCAATGCTTGCAAATCTGATTACTATTTAATGGTTATTCTGACATGCAAGAATGAAAGCTCAAGTACCACAGTCCACTTTATAATTGGTTTATCCTTACCATGATAACATGCTACATGAACAATGGTGTTTCACTTTGGTTATCAGTGGACATTTTTACCTGTCTCCGTATTATGATCAAAATTTGGGATTTAAGGGGACAATGACAATCTGGGATGGGAGAATATTCCAAGCTCACTCTAGATGCAAAACTGAACAAACAAAAAAAATGTTGATAAACCTTTTTGAATATTGTCAAGCTGAACATGTATTTAGAGACCACAAATGGGACCATATAAGTCCATTGATAAGGACCCTGAAGTCCGACATGAGGTTCAATAAATATGCCATCTGAAGTCATGTAATCCTTTCACACTGGTATAAAGAGAACCACTGCTTAGGCAAGAAACTTTGAGCTTTGTTAAACATATCTGGGGTAAAAAAGAAATCCAGAAGTGTCCACTTGTTCATGATAAAAGTCAAATTTATGGCTGACCCATCCAAATGAAATTTTTATGGTTCTTATTGTGGAGGAAGCTTTTGGCTTCATGAAGAATAATCTGCATTTATAGTATCAGATTATGGGTCAAGCTGTTGACTTTAATGGTCACATATGGAGTCAATCTTTACGCAAAATTTCTTATGCTTTTGTGCATAATATATGTAAATTAAAAACTGTTTCTAAGTGCAATTAACTCCCATTTAATTCATGAAAGTTAGGATTTTCACACTAAAATTAATTAAGAGTTGGTTTAAACTGTATAACCTCCTTCAGACCTTGAGTTTGCTGGCATGTACAATATCATTAGACAAACATTGATTACTGATGGAATGATCAATTTAGTCAAATTAACTTTTTGTGTAGCACATATCATAAAAACAGAAAAAGGAAATTGTTATATTATTTTTAAAATTTGCTGATGTTAGCAAAAATACTGATTGAGTGATAAAACTGTAATGCCAGTACTTCTCATAAATATGCCAGTACTTCTCTTAAATATTCTTCCAAGTATATTTAAAAGCAATCAAATAATCAAGAAAGGTTTAAAAAGAACTATCACTCTAACTATTGGTCAAATAAATACCAACTTACATGGCTGGTGGTTAGACTCTCTCTACCCACTCCCTCTTGTCTCAGTTACCAGCCCACCCACTATGCCTATCTCTACTCATAATACAAACTAGCATTCAGTCAACACAGTATACTTACCTAAAAGCAATTCAATCCACATAAACCACATTTATTCAAATATCCTTAGAGTATCCTTCCCACCTCCAAACCTTACTACACTCAACACCATGTGTGAATAGAGAGATTGCTACATAGGAACATGCAGCCAGCTTCTCTGGGTTACTCTGATCTTGAACACAACCTTGGCTAAGTGGCTGTTATCAGCAGAAACAGATCAAATAATATGTTTACTTCTCTGTCGCCACACTGCTCTAAATCAGAACATCAGGCTGTTACATCTAATTGAGGCTGAGTGGGAGGAAGAGTCAAATAGAAAGGAGCTTATGTTAAGGGCACATGGTACTTCAATTCATTATAATAAGCTTATGAAATATGTTGTTGTTGTTGTTGTTGTTGTTGTTGTAGGGTTTAACACCATTTTTCAGCACAAGATAGGCTATACATGGCAGCCAGTATAACTGGTGGAGGAAGAACCCTGGAAAACCCCAGGAAGAACCACCAACCCACGAGAAGCTACTGGCAGGCTTTCTCACGTGCCCACGTTAGCCAAGCCTGAGACTCGAACTCACGCAGACAGAGGTGAGATGGCAGTGATCCATAACGGTGAGTGCTTTAGACCACTCGGCCACTCGGGGGCCCCTATGGAAATATGATTATATTCAAAATTAAATGTCTTTCAACACACACACACACACACACACACACACACACACACACATTGTATAGAGAGAGAGACAGAGACAGAAAATTACAAATTATACACAAAACAGTACAGAAAGTGCTATCCCTGGATTCTACAGAAGAATGCTTGATAATACAAGGCAGAATTAATACTTTTTATTCAAATAATACTATCATACAGGTTAGAGAATTTTTAATATGTACTTTAGAGAGATTCAAACTCAGGTCTGCGGGCAAGTGGCACTCATCACCTTGATTACACATAACAACCCATATTCCATCACAACTGAGCACACATCACCCAAAAATGATGCTACTGAGTCAGTGCTATATGCACTCATGGGTTCAATAGTATTATTTGTGTATATATATATATATATATATATATATATATATATATATATATATATATATATATATATATATATATATATATATCCTCTCATACCCGAACCTCATAGCAAATAAAACATCCTTAATGTATGCTGCTGTATTGAAAAACCATATGTGCCATTGCATTTTTTAAAAATACATGTGTTCAAAACCTTTATCACCCTTTCTGGACATAAGGAATAAACTGCTTTTTTCATTTCTGAGGCTCCTAAACCAAGCTAATACAAAATGCGACAGTGCACCTGTACAGCCTTTCCTACATTTAATTTCAATTATTATACAGTGAAGAATCAATGAAAAGATGATTTTACTTCGTTTTTACTTATTACTTCAAGGAGTCATGGCCTCCTAGAACATATTTCCTCCATTGTATGTGTACCCTTTTCCAAACTGGTTGTAATCAACTGGTTGTAATCATTTTTAATTTGTACTGTGAATCCCTAATGTAACCTGAAGCACTTTATACAAGTGGGAAACAATTTACAAATATAATGGCATTTTGATGTATCTGAAAACACCCCTAAATACTGATGTGAATCGCTATACCTGGAAGCAATATGGATTGACCTAAATCAATTTTAAAAAAAGGTTACTAAGCATCTTAAGGGTCAGAGAAAAGAAGTCACACTGATATATATATATATATATATATATATATATATATATATATATATATATATATATATATATCTCAAAAATCAATTTCCAAATGCAAACTCATACATATGAAACACCTTACCAGGGAGCAACATAAAAAAGGCACAATTGGAACTGAGATTAATCATGTAGTGCTGCCTAATATGGCCCTATGAAAGCCTGGACAGTCAACAATGTAAGAAATTTGTTCCAACTTACTTAGATTTACACAGCTCTTATAAATACCTCATTCTGTCATGTACAGTAGAAGTCAATGTTTCTCATACTACTTCATTCCCAATTTCTGATTTACAAAACTTCACAAATCATTTGTGTCCTACATTATGAATTTTCTTGCACAAGCCTGAATGTTTTCAACCTGTGTACATGGATTTGTGAAACCCTGTGTTTGTCTAAAGTTGGATTCTTTTTATACAATATTTAAATATGGAAAAATAAAATTCGGTCTTTGTATCCACTGGAAAGAATCAAATTTTCCCTTTGTATGTAATTCATTTGTATAGTCTTGTTATATTCGATTTTGGAGTCTATCTACCTGTATTTCACATATATTTGTAAAAGTTCTGTATGCTAAAAAAGGATTTTCTGTCTATTGAGAATTTTTCAATAAACAGGTCAAGGTACAAGTACCAGGAGTCTCTACCACAGGAAGCATTATCTCCACTTCATCTTACAGCACATTTTAGAATTTCCCTATTTGCAAAAGTGTATTCTAATTGAGCCAGCTTTTTGCAACTTGCAAAATTTATCTTGCTGACTAGGAGGACCTCCCAAGTTTACTTTCACAAGTAATGTTAGTGGTATGTTTGCTTTCTTAATAATCATTTACTTTGCAAAATGTGGCATATAATTTTTCAAATAATTCAGACTGTTACATCATAGCATTTGTTTGTGTCATACCTTATATTTTGCCAGTAAATTCAATAGAACAACTCTAATAATACAGAGTATAACAGGATTGATAAAATGTCCTAAAAATTCTATTACACATGAATGCAATAGGGACAGGTAGACAAAATGCAATGGTTCTGCATGTTTTACAGGGCACATTACATTACTTCAATGACAGCTTTTAAACTTCAGTCTGAATTTACAAGTCATCCTAAGGATCCATACTGGTTTGTTTGAAGTATCTTCTCTGGCATGGAACAATGAACTGTCCCTGTCTTTGCTCTTTCTCTTTCCCCAAATTATGACATTTGTTTTTTTAACCATTATCTAGATGCCACTTGCTACACAAGCAATGCAGCTGGTGTACAAGTTTTTGCAAGCTTTCTCTGGTTTCTCAAACAAAAATCAGATCATCTGCCCTTAACAGGTGGGTTCATTTTTATTTGCAATTAAGACAAAGTCACAATCATTTCTTGTAAATTTCAAGATCATTAAGAAAACAGTAGTGTGCTAATGGGTGTTTTGAGGCAGGATGATGAGTTTCAGTTTTCTTAGACCAAAACCCCTTCTAGATTCCCTATAATATTTTCCCACTGGGAATATTTTTCAAACATGTGCATCTGCATGGAAGCTTTGTTTGTCAAATCTGTGTCAGGGATTCATAGGTGGGTAGCCATGGCAAAATTAACTGATTCACTATCAATGAATTGTAGCAGACACATGGAGAGCTGATGGAGGGATTTTTTTCTTAATCCTCTCAGCTCCCTCTCCATCCCCACCACAAAGCACAGGGAATAAATAAAATCATGTGAGTTGTGCTGTGCTCATCCATCCATTATAATGCTGCTAACTGAGACAGATTCCAACAATTGATTTACTTGGTTTTCACCCACTGTAAATCAGTTCTGACTGTCACTAGTGTCCTGGTTCTGTTGATATCTAATATATAATTGTATCATCAAGGTCTCCCTGTGGAGATCCAACATGTGTCCATCCTGGACTACAAGGGTAAAATGAAGTTGTGTCATGTGGGAGTTACTACATGGAAGATACACAGAGTCATCAGAGTAATCAAGAGTAAAGCACCAAGGGGTGCATTCAGGGAGAACCTGAACAAGAGAAAGCTCTACGAAGTTATACTTGATTAAGCTAAAGGTTTGCTCAGTTCCTCAAGCCATGCCAGTTCATAAAATTTTTAAATTAGTGTTAGCAACTTTAACTGGTGCTCGGGTGGTTCTTGTTATGGAACACACAAGTTTTTCTCCAACATCCTCTTGCATTAACTCTAAGCCTTTGGAAATTTTAAAAAATTGTGCTTGTACACTGCTTGATCAATCAGTTTCTTCCATGGCTATTGTTATATCTTCAGCACAAATGGTCATATCAACAAGCGTGCCCAGTTCCCATTTTGTTCCCATCATGGTGGCAGTGCTTTTTGTGACTTTCTTGACCTCCTCCATGCATCTGCATATTGGCTTAATCACCAGTGCAAACATTTATTCAAAGCCTGCTGTGAAGTCATCCCATGTGGACTGTCATAACTAACAGCATATCTTATACATGTTTATGGGCACCTATGAATGTCACAGAAAAGTTCCATGTATTCAAAGGCAGCTTTGCAATATTGGTCAGCAGCCTCTGCTATTGCATCATGGAAGGTTTCATTATTGTATATTTTTTTCATGGTTGTTAAACTGCTTTGTCTAAACCACAACACTTATGTCCTCAATATTATTTTTTCCATGACATCATCATTGGGTTTTTCTGTTACATCTTCACTGGTTTTATGAGTGACATTTTCATTGGCTTTTTCCACATTATTTATTATTTTATTATTTACTACGATTGTAGATAATTTGCCATGATTGAAATTCCTAGCTTGGAAATAATTTCATTATTTTACTCTGATGGTTCTTCAGGAATCATTGCAAAACCATCCATGTTTGATTGTAACCAGATAAGCAATATGGATTCTGGAGTGGTATCAAGCAATTACTGATGGGCAAACGACACATGATAGACACAGGACCATACCATAAGCTTAGTTGGGCATACAGTCAGGTGAGCTAAAAAGTGTTGTGTACCAGCGGAAAATAAATGACTTTACAAGCATAAATGGATGTTTATAAAGTAATTTACAATTAACTGTCTCATTTGCTACAAAATGTAACTGAGTAAATTTCAGAGAGATGAAACAGAAACCATTTGTTTTTTAACTGTATTGACAATATATATCAAGTATGATTTGGTTCCACATAATTATATATCAATGATTTCACTATACTGTTTGAGAAACTGCCACACATTTAAGATTTCAGATTAGCAGGTTTGAACATTTTTTAAAGTGCTAATTGTCCTGAAAGACAAAAGACCATAATGTGACCATGGTTTCTCACTATCTAGAAAAAGAAACTCAACCCTTATCCACCCACTACTTGTCTGTTCCAGTGTTAATTGACCCCAATCCAATTGCAAAACTTGTTCAGAATTCTCAGCAATTTACACCAGATAATTGTATTCTTATATCATTCAATTTTCTTTCATAATAATGGGGCCCTGGCCCCATTTCCAACCACCAACCCAACCAGCAATAAAGTCTGGAACTAATTTGTTACCAAATATAAAATATTATAAAAAGAAAAATGAATGAATAAGTGATCTGAATTATATATGAAAACATTATGAGAAATCATATTAGAAAGTAGAATCTTCAGCAGAAAATCTGCTTGATAGAAAGGTGCTTACTATCACTCACCAGATATTCACCGTATATAACCATGTGACAGTTTATTCTAAAAGTTGCTGCACTATAACGTGGTAGATGTTACAATAGATGAAAAGAGATCTACTCATCATGTGCTTATCTCTCATTTGATAGCTTAGTGCATGATACTGACAAATTTAGAATCAATGAAAAAAGATAGACATTATTTTTCCTTGTTATGAAAATTCTCTACCACAAGGTCATGCTGCATTAAAATGATGAACATTTTTCTACATTATTGACTGAAAATTATGTTTGTGGTTATAATATGAAACATTATGGCCGATGTCCTAGTCATCCTCGCTGATATTTCAATCCAAAATCATTTTAGCATTTCATAAATAATTATTTTCAATATGCACTATAATATGTGCATCTGCACAGTTTGTTGACAACTTCAAAATGTTTTTCACTTAATTCATTGAGTACAAGTCTATAATGCCAGATGTTGCTGTTGTGGCAAGTTTTCACTGAAAAAAAATTAATATAATAAATTAAGATACATGGTCCAATATGTTACCCAGAACATCAATCTATTTTCTCCTAAACTGTAATTGGAATGTGCCTAATTAATGGTTTTATCAACAATCAATTGATCCAATAATTGATTATGTCTTGCCCTTTGTTCCTATATCTGTGTTATTTATGGATTTGTAGGTGACCCACTGGAGGAGTCACGGGTGCAGGTACTGTATGTGCTAGTGTATAAGGTAAGTCCAACTGCAAACTGCAAATACCCAAATCTGCTGGCAAACCATTTTTTTTGTTTTTACAATTTCAAAAACTGTTTTTTCTCATTGGGTTGTCATCAAAGACAGATTAAATACTAAAGATACATAATGTTAAATGTTAAAGATAAGGGTGCTCTTGATCACTGTGTGACTCAAATGTAGGAGTCTTGCTCAGTTTCAAATTCTTAATCCAACTGGCAACCAGATATAATTTCTTACTCCAACTATATATAATTTCTTAATCCCACTAGATATAATTTTTTCACTATAACTCATATTAGTGTCTCTTGATTTTAACCAGAAAAAATGTGTAGCAATCTCCCTATTAGGTTCTGATGATTGTTTTCTTTTAATCTAAAAGTGCTGATATTTGAGGTTAGAACTTTCTTTGTAAGAGGGGACTAAAGGAAGTAGGACCTGTGGAGGTTCAATGGTTAATATGCAGGACTGTAACCGAAAGGGTATGAGTTTGAACCCTACCAATGAAACACCCTAGGTTGGCTACAACAATGCATCCATGGCCACGGCATGTTACTGTCTTGACACTTAAATCAATCTGCTTGTGTTGATCTGCTGTAAAACAATAAACCAAGTCAAATTTTCTGCAAAATTACGCATGTCTACACATTCTATCAGCACAATTAAATAAATGACAGGTGGCTTCAAGACCTGTTAGTTTTGATCATTTGTGCTAGTTCATGATTTTAGGGACATGAAAGTTTACATATAAACTGCATTCCCCCCAAATCAATTCAGCTAGTGACCTGAGTAATCTTTCTGTTACCCAAGGGACTCAGACAAACAGAACCTGGAAAACTGTCCTTGGTTCATCAACTCTCTCCAAGATCCCCCATCTTGTCTGACCTAAGGCTACAAAATGGACAGCCGTCTGTCTTCTTATAGTGCGCACAGGATAAACATTTGTTGGGGGGGGGGTCCCAGGGAGATTTCTCAGGCCACAATTACCCAGACCTTGCTTAGACATTGTTCCCGAAAGATGCTAAAAGATTTGATATATCTAAAACTTCTAAGTTAGTGCATGTATGCATCAGGTAAAGCATGGACTAAGTTTATGCTTATATAATTGATTCAGCAAAAAGACACTATGCATGGGTGTTTCACAAAGATTAAATGTTAAAAAGGAAGCAAAGCTAATCTTTCCAGACAGAAAAAGCAAGATTTAAGTGAATCAGGCTATAAAACATCAAGGGACTACTAAAAAATAAGCAAAAATCCAGTAGGTTACAATTTCTAGTTATAAAGAAAATTTTTGGGACAGCTATCCAAAATGAAAAATAAAAGAACCTGAGTCTGATGACCAAGTACAGCAGATGAAATGATGAAATGGTGTGCAAACTGCTGACCATAAGTTAAAATGTCACATTTTATGATTTAGGTAAAATGAATACAATTATTGGCAGGTGAGTCTGTAGACTGCAAAATGTAAGGATAGGGAAGTTAAAATAAATTATGTATGCTTTGCTGCTTTAAGAAAATGTTATCTGAATACAAATAAAACAAACAATTTGAAATACTAACACCCTTAGAAGGGAAAAATAGGATGACAAGATGTAAATCACATGTATGGAACAACTGTCTAAAAGACTCTGAAGAGAGCTTAATTTAAAAGTGATAAAAATCTATCAGGTTCTAGTCCTGATGGTCAGAAAGAATATAGCACATATGACAATAGCAATTTGCTTGTTGATATAAACAGTGGTTAATCTTCTTTACATAAATGATGTTAATATTATAGTATGATGACTGAAAAATATACTGATGAAGGCCTTCATGCATACCCACAATGGGGTTCTTCCAGGACTAGGAAGCAATGCTCTGGAAGATTCTGTTTCACCCTAATGGGAGGACAGAATTTTCATAATTCTGATGAGTATCTTCCTCCCAGAAAAGTAAAAGCTATGCAATAGCAACAGGTATAGTATTACTATATATATATATATATATATATATATATATATATATATATATATATATATATATATATATATATATATATATATAATTTAATACAAATAATATTATCATACATATATATATATACCTATTTCTATTTTCTAATTCATTATTACACATTCAGTAACAATTCTTTTCTTTAATTCTCTGTAAAATCACTTTTACTGACAGTTCAGACTGACATATTTTTTAAGAAAATATTTACCAGAGATCAATTATAGGGACAGATGGTCTTCACAGCCATCAAACATCACACTGTATGTATCAAGAGGTTTTGGACTTAATGCTGGATGACAGTTGATTACATGCAGATGGAGATCAATGTCCTGAATATGTATATGCAACAGTATTTCGAAATTAAGCCCTCGATAATTATTATATGGCTCATAATTTCCTGAGAAGTAGACAGTTCTGGTTTGGAGGATCTGCATATAGCATCATGACCCCAGCAATAAGTTATGTTGAAGAAAATTAGATCTTTGTCCCTGCAAATTGGAAATTTATCACCCCACCAAGAACTAATCATGAAATCAGGAGAATGCTGTCTGCTGTGGTGCAGCAACAAGACAAATCTTTACAAGATATCCTGTATATGTAATTTAATTACCTGTGAGTTAGTTTTAAATTCTCTTTTATTTTATTTTTATTTCATTAGATGTTATTGTAATGATAACTTTATTCACTGGATTTGACATTTTTCCGGAAATTCAGTTCTGGCCTGGTAAATAACCAGTGTTGCTACATTGTATTTTTAGCTGACCTAGTTCCTGACCTTGATTCAGAATTGGTAAACAATTTTTTTTATTTCTTTCCTAGAGTGAAAATCATTGGTCGTAATCAAGGTCATATTTGGCTTGCGTGTCAGTTCTATGTAAACAGAATCGAATTTGTCCATGGCGGACATGTTAACTGACATGTGATGTTACTAAGTTTCTCGAAATCGAGTGATAACGTGACCCATCACGCGGGTCTGAATTGCGTCTTTAGTTGGGTTTAATACTCATATCTTAGTGATTTTATAGTCAGTCATAAATTAATACCTTCGGAGCTCAAATGTATTTTGTGTTGTGACCAGTCTGATTTAAGTTTTTCTAGTTTTTGGAATTAGAAATTAATTTCTCTGGAAAACATATAAGTGCTCTTCCTCATCAGAATTCTTGGACAAAGACATTTATTGGAAATTATTCGGAATTCTAAAGCTGGAATAATATTCTTGATTCATAAAATTCAACAAGGAACTGTTGACACAACAGCACAAAACAGGATATAGACGTCATCGCCTTCCATCTTGGAACTTCATTGGGATTCGAACTTTGATTCATTTAGAACTTTTTAGTGATAGGACTTATATTTTTAAATTCTAGGATTAATTTTTGGATTAGATTCATAAACCGTTAAGTCCTTTTTTCATATTTTTATCTTGTTTTCTAGGGAAATGAATTATTTTTGTTAAATTTTACAAAGCTTGTTGGCTTCACTCTTTCCTTTGTTACTTTGTATGAGCCTAGTCACATAACAATCCAGAAACAAGCAGACCCCCTCCCCATCCCAAAGTATGCCAGGATGAGAGGTCTACTATGATGGTGTTATCCAATATTATCTAATGCCACACACCAATGACCCAGACTGGTTAATGGTGTCTTAATCTAATTACTCTCCTAGTGACCAGGGAATGTCTTGCTTATGGTACTGAAAGAACCAATTTGAACATTGAAGTGCATTAGAGTAATAGTTAATTGTAGAGAGATAAATTATCTGAACACATTGAATAGTTTTTTGACATTATTTATAACCGTTAGTGAAAATGTAATGATAAAAGAAGGCATTTACAGTCTTCCTATATTGCATACTTGCATTTTTTCTGGATAACCTATGAAAGTTATTAAAGAATTTGTTGCAGTAAATTTGCCACTTGTGATCACTGAAGCAAAATACTGCCTCACACTGAATTTTAAAGATAGGAAAAAATCAACACATTAGATGTTTCTAGAGACTGCATGTCAAGAAGTCCCTAAGATTTTGACATCACCACAATATACAATACATGTAGTGAGATGTCTGCATACACCACATCCCCATATTTAACCTAATAAGAGCATTGCCTCCAAAAGATCCCCATCCTCATTTTTCTGTTGTTTTTCTTTTCCTGGTAGTTGCCACAATGTCCTATTCAAAGGATTTACTTAGTTGAAAATGGGTCTTATTTATTGACTTATTCATGTTTTCACCTATGTACGTTTATTTAGTAATATGCTTTTGGTCATACATGTATATAAAATAAAGGCAACTGGGATCCCTTGCTTGTATATTAGAGCTACAGAGGGCCGCTTTTAAAGTGTACATATAACAGACCTATTCCAAAATGTGGAGCAATGACTGACAGGTCACCCTTGTTCACATACTTGTGATGCCTTTCAATTTGTGAATACTGGAAATACTAGTCCCATCATGTACAAGTCTGTTATCACACAAGCATGATTTCTTACTCACTTATATCATTGCTAGGCAAAAATCTTGAAAAACATTACTTAAAAAATAATAAACCAGTGAAATATCTTAAATGGAAGGGTGACTAAGTTGGTCCATTATCATTTCCTGAATTAAATGACTAGCTTAAAGAATTAAACATCTGTGGAAAAATGTAAACATTGTCAATGGATATTTTATGAAGGCCTGGTATATACCACTAGGACATTTTTCTTGTGGCCACAGCCTATAATACATCTGTACATTCCAATAGTATATAAATAGTGCTAGATAACAGGGTGCCACATGTGTGCTCTGTTACCTAAAGGGCCTGTAGGCCAGTCCTAAATGTAAGGGTAGGAAGTTTGGTATTTCAAGTGAAGTTTTTGTGTTTTTGTGACTTTTAATGGCATTTTTAGCACATTATTGACTATGTGGCACTGAGGAAATGGGGGCCACATGTAAGTAGCTTTCACATGGGCTCCAAGACAGCCAGCTGGTGAATAAGTGGCTAGGACATAAAAATCTTATGGTCACACCAGTTTAGCACCCTTGTGGGTCAGGCTACTTGTAGAATGGACAGATGTTATGGGACCCATAAGGAACTCTTCCTTAGAAAGCATAGTAAATCTGCCTTCCCTCAGTTGAGCTGACCAGTAGATTATTTTATATTAATGATAGTCAGAATTGTTATCTGTCAATCAGCAAATGTCAATATGAATAAAAAGTTAGATGATGAGTTTTGTGAGAGTTTTAGCTTGGAAGCTAGCTATTCAGTTACATGTATAGTGTTCAGTTCCACTGAGCCAAGATCATGAATGAATTCTACAGTTGTATAAAGTGGATATGAAAGAGTTTTAATATACTGTATACATGGTAAAATTTTATGGAGTACAATGTGTGGAGTAAGTGAAGCTATATTTTGAATTTATTGTGGACAGCATGAGGTAGACAGTTAATGTATTCTTATTATTATGCAGTTCCAGTAAATAAATGTCATGAATTAGAATCAGTTGTTTGAACTAATTCCACACACATGCACACAAATCCCCACCCTCACTGTTTGATACTATTGTAAAATTTCTGGTTCATGTCTTCATATTCTTTGCATACTATAAACATACTGTGACAACAATGAGCAATGAAGCAATGTCTAGATGAATTTTAATGTTTGCATGATAGAAATAATTCTTTATGGAACTCTTCTTACAACTACATATAGTACAGTCAACAAAAAAGTTCAGGGGAGAGTGCTGATGGAAGGGAAGTTTCTTTTTATAGTAATGACAAGTATTTACCACAAAATTTTGCTTTTCTGAGTGTCACTGGCATTCATTATGTCAGTTTTGTACAGTGTTTGTAATGACACTTTAACTTCCAAACTTGCTATTATGACACTGTTGACACATTAATAACACTAATGTTATTGTCATTATCAGAAAATTGCCACCATTGTCCCAGTACTAACTACTAATCTTATCTACTGTATGTCTCAGAACAAGCTCCCATTGTTATCCATTGTCACAACTCTATGGTCTTAACCTAAGTAACAGAAATGAGTGAAAACCAACAACTTTTGTAAAATTAAACAAATAATTTTATTTCCCTAGAATACAAAGTGAAAATTTAAAAAGAACTTACAGTATTGTGAACTGAATCCCAAATAGTCCTAAAAGTTTTATTATATATATTACTGATGAACATTTTGTATTTCCAGAAAATAATAATTTGAATAAAAATTCCACTCAAATGAAAATCTGAACACCACAATAATACTAATTCTGCTTCAAGATGTTAAGGCAAGAATGAGTAAATTCTTGAGTAAACAACATTATATACCAAGCTAAGACACAAAAATAGAACCAGATGAGGGTCAAAAATTCATTTCTAGAGCATTCTAAGTTGTCAACAAGAAAAGGTCTATTACTAAAATTATAATAAAGAATATGGCAAACATTGAGTATAACATTTTTTTCCATGGGGGAATTCCAGTGTCCTGGAATTAGATTAAGATAAACATGCTTTACTTTGATTGATGATGATCCTAATATTTAATCTATTCTCAGAGAAATATTAGCTATATATTACGTTGTTTACAAAATCATTATCCCTCATCAGGTTCACAATGAACTTGATTTTGGACAAGGTCAATTACAAAATACAAATGTATATAACATAAAATCATTAAGCCAACAAAAACACAAATTAGTATAAATAACACTGTCTCTGTACTAGCTGCTAGTGCAGGTGAGATTAAAACCAGGGCTATTAGCTTTAGCCTCATGCAGGCTATAAAGAAAAAGGAAAACATTCACTACAGCAATACTGATCTGCCAAACCTTACACAGAGAAGAATTGTATGTGTAAATAAATCCATGTTACTCTGGTACCAAGTGATAAACTCAATATTAACCATACATGCCACAATTTATGATCAAAATTTACATATGGAAATTACTGACCAGACAAAAACAGGTTCATTGGATGAACATAGGTGTTTAGGTCATATGTCCTAAAAACAATTGCCATATGTATTTGCTAATAAAACAAGCCCAACTGCAAACTGCAAAGACCCAGATCTGCCATTGCATAATGCAACAACAGATTTGGGTCAGTGCAGTTTGTATGGGGTAATCAGTAGAACAAACAACATAGACTGATATGCATGTGCATTATGCTATGGCAGATCAGAATCTTTGTTATTTGCAGTTTGACTCAACTTATAAGGGTGTACATATGGTAAGCTGAGGATAATACAACTACTGTCTAGCAGTGATTTACTACCATGTCAGACTGCTAGAAAAGCATATTTTGAAAATAATCAAAGAGAATACACACTGATTGTTAATGGAATATGGGTAAACTGGCATCTCAAATTATTTTTGTCCTAATATTAAAAAAACAGTATTCATATAAATCGTTCCTATCTACTGATTATGTTTACCAGCAAACCATCAAAAGAACTTAAGTAGGAACTGAAACTGTGCATGGAAACTTTGTTTTACTCAAATGACTTTTATTTTCATTTTTGTTAATGTGTGTGTGTGTGTGTGTGTGTGTGTGTGAATGACAACAAACAGTGCAAAAACAGTTTTTAAAAAGCCTAAACATTATGGTACTATTCACTAAAATGCACACTGGTTTCATACGCTGAGTTTTAAATACCATGGCAATCATTGCCAATCAACATCTTGCTGGGCTGAGCCCTTTAACCTGAAGACCTTTCTTATCAAGTACAATCCCAAGTATGGTAACCCTGGAAAAGGTCAAACAGTGAAGGCTCACAGAACTTATGGATCCAATTGATTTTTGGATCAATTTTGTTTTTATCATCTCAAACTTCATAATTTTTGTTTTACAACAGCAACCCCTAGTCATAACTTGTTAAAAAAGATGAGTTCCATTGATTCTGAGGCAATTCTAGTGAAAAGCAAATGGACAAAGTTATCAAATTGCACCAATAAGGGTAAAATCAATGAAATTACTAATTTTAGCATGTCTGAATACCTGCCATATATCCAGACAGTGGTGGTGGTTGTGGTGGGTTTCAGTCTCAATCAATGGAGGGGGGGGGGAGATTGGTGGGGGCACTGCATGAGATGCAGCTACCAATATTAACCAACTTTTATAATGAGTAACAAAGAAGTTATTATACAGTACAGCATGCTGAATTTCTCATGTTTATGGTAGTCAATTACTGGTCTGCCCTTCCATTTACTTATTAATTTATTTTCAATTTATTTGGTCATGATTTTTAATTTTAATTTATTGCATTTTATTTTCTGGTGAAAAGAACAGCCTCAATTTTAGTATAAAACTATTTCCTTATTTGTTTTTCTTTAGTGCTTCTTTTTGTGATTAGTTTGTGACCATACACAAAGAATTCCACCACTTGTAACTTCAGTCGTTGTACAGACTTGACTCAGTGCTAAAACTAATACCTGATTCTTGATGTGATGAATGGGTAACATGTTTCATGCGCATGTAGATCAAAACAATGCTGTGATCATATGGTCTTCATCACCTAAAGCAGGGGCCTCAAACTCAAACCACCCCGAGGGCTGCATGAGGGCATTTTCAATGGCCCAAGGCCACATCACCTTTGTTATCTCTCATAACACCTTTTGATGCCAATCATTTTGCGGGACACAGTATACTGCTTGGTGGGCCGCGTGTTGAAGACCCCTGACCTAGAGCTTGCATCAAGGATCGGGCCTAACCTGAGAGATATAGATTTCATCATGAGTATTTCAAAAATGTAAAGCTATTGAATTTAAGATTATGGTTTTTCCAATGATAACTATGGGAGCTGAATAAGTACAGTGAGTGCTATAGAGTACATCAGTCTTACAGTCCACATTTGCATTTGCAAATTAATGCAACAGTCTGGTTCCATTTGTTGATAACAAGCAAAATGAAAACCTTTTGTGTACATCTGACAGATATTCAATGTGAAATTATACATGAATTTAGATATGATAACTTGCTCAGAATGTGTGATTGTCATGTGCATTTTAATGGTCATAATATTTTGTTTGGTGGGGTGTTTTGCACATTAGTTCATATACATACACCCAATTACAGTAAAATCTTGCTACAGAACCAGGTACTGGGTCCACAGAATGCCACCATGCTTTAGACGAATAAGCCCATAAAATGATGAGAATATTGCATGTGTACCATCAAAGCTATATAAACTGGGGGGGGGAGGAGACGACTACAACTTTCATAGACACAGCTATCAACATTAAACAAGAATTTTTTAAAAGTTATTACAAATTTATCATTAATTTTGGGAGCAGAAAAACCGTTCCTTGGCACATATATATAAATGTGTATGAAGATCTGCAACTTACTTGCAAATTGTTTGAATATGTATACTCGCCAGACTAGCTGGCCAGGTTGTATCTATAACAGTAATTCCATCGAAAATGTGTACAAAGAAGTACAATTTCTACAAACTTTCTTCAAGATCAATTTGGATCAAAATACTTCATTTCTTGCTAATACACTCACAATGATATGTGTATATAGCATACCTGACTTTTATTGTGATCATGACTGAGAGATGTGAATGGAGGTTTGCCTACCTGACTTTTCTCACAAGACACAAACATGATTTTTAAAAGAATTTGAGTTCAAGAGTTAGTGGAATTCTCCATCAGAAATTTAAGTTTTCCAGAACATTCAGCTGCATCAGGTGGCAGTCTTTATAAATAGGAGATCTGATAAAAAAATTATTCATTCCTGTGTCATATCAGTCTTTAGGAATCTATGATCAGAGTTTGTAGTTGTGGTCGGATATAACTGTAGAAGTTATTTATTTAAATTACTGACTGGAATTACTGAGAACTCATTCAAAGTCATTCTGGATTATATCATTGTGGTACATCAGTCTATACTTTTGGACTTGAGATAGAACATTTAATATTATTTGGGATTTATTAACAATACTATCATGTAATTATTTATTCACAATACTGTGTCTTTGAATTTTCACTTTTTATTCAAAGTAAAATAAATTGTTTGTTGAACTTTACTTAAATTGTTGGTTTCACTTCCTTTCTGTTACATATTTTGTATTTCTGTATTTCTGAAACATTCACATCAGCTGGACATGTCCAAAGGGTCTGATTTTGTAATAATAACACAAATCAGACATTGGGAGTTTCTAAAATGAAACCTGCATTTAGGCTTTGAAAAATACTTTAAGCGAAAATTCATACAAGAAGTCAAATGTATTGACCTCATGGTGTACCTTAAACTGACACTTGAACAGTTGTGTATAATTGCCTGGACCCAGTATGCGAGTAAACTATTCAATTTCATGCAATATCCATAAAACTATTGAATGCATCTCTAAAAGACAGAGAGAAAAAAACACAATATTAATTCTGAATTTTACTTATAACTTTGTACTACTGCACACTGAAAAGCAATAACTTTCATTATTATTGTAAATCCCTCCATCCCTACAACTTTAACAGTTCTGTTCTTGTCAATGGTTCACAAATGTACAAGCTATATGCATGTAACCTTGCTATTACAGTAGGTTCTGTATATGAGTGAACTGCAGCTGTTGTTTGCATTTCTGACTCTAAAATAAAAAACAAGGAACAAGACTGGGGTGGTGATAAATGACTAAACCTGCTCCTGACAATATGGGCAATAAACTTGTTTCAAAAGGTGCATATTATGGCTGAATGAGCAATCATTGGTGATCTATTTTTTCCCTCATATCTGTGATCAAATTAACTCATTTATAAATTCAAACTTTTAAGACCTCTGCGCTGTTTGGTGCTTGTTCAAGTATGCCAGATGACTGAGCAAACATTTGTTGGCTATTGTTAAGCCTGAATTGTGCAACAATTGCTCACAGGATGCAATGAAGACAAACACAAAGAAGACTTAATGACTTAATGGCTTTATTGTTGATGGTTCAATAATAATTAAATTAAAAAATTATCTGCTTCTTAATGAGCTAGTATCTTATCCAAAATAAAAGAAGATTTTTTTTATGTTTTCAGCAATGCAACATATCTTGCTAATGTATTAAATCAAACTCTTGTTTATTATGGCACTAAAACTTTGTAGTACCTCAAGAAATAATTTTGGGAGCCCTGCCACAATCATGCTATCAGAATTCATGCTATATCAAAGTGTGTTATAGCTGGCTTTCACTGTATATAAATTTTAAACAGTTTACAATTTGTAGAATAATTTGACATTTCCAAGCTATGTTTTGAAACATTACAGTTCAGATTTTAGCACTAAATGATGATGACCTATAGTAATAATAATAATAATAATAATAATAATAATAATAATAATGTATAGCGCCTAATCTTTAGAAGCTCTAAGCACTTTACAACATTTGACAACACTTAAAAAACATATATAATGATATGATTACAAAAATAAAAACAAACACCACGAAATTAGAAAACAGAAAACATGCTGTAAATATTTAAGGTAAGGATACAATATTAGGTCTTTAAGTCTGTTCTTGCAGTTGAAATAGGTGAGTTTTAAGAGCGCTCTTGAATGAGATCACTGTGTCTTTGTGTCTAAGTGCAGTGGGCAATTCGTTCCACATTGCTGGGCCCTGGTATGCAAAAGAGCTTTGTCCATATGATTTCATTTTCATAGTGGGAATAATGAGAATACGAGTGTCAGAAGAGGAGCGTAAGTATCTTGCTGGTGTGTACACATGGGTGAGGTCAGATAGGTAAGTTGGACTGGAGCCGGTCAGTGAAACGTAGCACAGAGAACAAATTTTGTGTTTAATTCTGGATCATATGGATAGCCAGTGTAGGGTACAGAGCAGGGGAGAGGCGTGCTCTGATCGTGGCACTCTAAGGATGATCCGAGAAGCTGTGTTTTGAACTTTTTGAAGTTTCTGGAGTAGATATTGAGACGAACCAGACAGAATTGTGACTTTACTATCATGACTTTGTTCCATCAATTTCATTCAGTAGATGTTTTGGAAATTCATATTTTTTACTTTCATTGGCACGTACCTACCTTACTTTATTTTTAAACTGTATATGTTCTGGAGGAATTTAAGGTCATTTCTGACATTTAAAACTCCTTTTTTGAAGCAAAGCATTAAAAAAAAAAATGGCCACATGAACCTTTTACTTATTTAAAGCACAATATGACAAGGATGCTAATATGTCAGATCAGCACCATTCTCATTCAGGACCAACAAGACACCATAAGAAGTCTTCTGGTGCAACCCAACATGGACAAGATTTCCCAATGGACTCACTGCTAATGCATATCACAACCAATAATGTGTAAGTGAACATGGCACAACCATGTTTGGTCAATAAATTTGATACCAGGGAGTATCCAAAAGATCTTCTATTGTTTAGCAACACTAATAAAAAGGTTTTGTTGGCAAGTTCAAAAATGAATATTCAGGTAAACCAGTCAAAGAGTATGTGGGACTGCAAACTGAAGTGCATTCAACTGTGCTTGGACCAAATGCCTCTGAAAATATAAAGAGAGCAAAAGGTGTTCCACAGGTTATTGTGCAAATGGATCTCTATCAAGACATGTACATGGAATGTCTTTGAGACCAATGTGAATTCACGCACATAACAATGTCAGAAACATCACGAGTGTTTATCATTGCACTAAAGTGAGTTTGTCCCCATTTGATTCCAAGCGATGAATACTCCCTGATGGAATCACCACCTATGCATATGGCCATCATGCTACTGTAAATCAACTTATGATCAAAACATCCAATAGTGCATCACTGTGTTAAAACAAATCTTGGCGGTAGTTCTGTGTTTGCTGGAACAATTTGTGATTCCTTTCACATAAATGCTTGGCTGGGAGGCTTTGCTGCTTGTTTATTAATAGGTCCCAAATGATAATGTGTTGGTTTTCTTGGAGTATCAATCTATTCTGATATCATGAACACCCTGACGTACCATACTGAGTCAGAAGCACAACAATGTCCACCAAACTATCCAGGTGCATACAAATAAAAAACAAACTTGTCTCCAAGTGGTTGTAATGGTGCTGGCTGTGAGATCATTTTCTAAATAAATGTAACAGATTTTTTTGGTAAATCACTTGCTGATTTTAATCCAATCACACGTGTGACTTCATTGTTTAGTGATCCTATGACTAGTGCAAGTCATGCCACCCATCTTGCAACTGCTCTGTGGTAAGAGACAGCTGAGGCTTTATTAATAATTTTTGCACTTACTGAAGTTCAAAAAACCATTCCACATGTATGCAATTAAATTTTTCCAAAATCACTTGGTCATGATGAATGTTGACATGCCCAGCACAAAGTAGCACATGGTGTTTGGTCAATAATGCAGCAACAAATCCAAGGACAAGATCGTGTGGAAGAAACAACAAATCAGCCTGATGAACCTTATTTGGTATCTGGACATCAAACCATCCATTTGATATCTTTCTTGACACTGGTATTTAAATTTGCCACAATGCTTGTTTGGCCAGCAATGTTCAAGCAATCCCATGAGTGACCTTGGCAGCACTTCCTAACTTTTCCATGGCAGCTTCACCTCTCCAAAACCCACTTGGACTGTCTAATATATTTGATAATGTCCAGCTCCTTGTATCCACTGTTTATTTGTTTATGCACAGGAGTCTGATATTTTATCAATAAAGCACGACAAAATTTCTGACAAAATGAAACCACCTTATTGGTATTATCAGTGTTCATTGATAATACCGATAAGGTGATTTCATTTTGTCAGAAATTTCATCAATGTGTTGATCTTCACAGATATCATCTGATCCTTTATAAGCAAGATTATGTCAGTAAAATGCAGCATCAACAAGATTTACAGGTGCTTCTCCGGACTCTGGCTGGTTGTTAGAATCATGTCGTTTATCTAGCCATGTACCAGGCCCACAGTAATTGTATCCAGGAATGTGTTTTTCACTGGGATATTTACTCCACCGTGTTCCTGGTAACTTTGTTAGTGCAGCAGCAATATCAACACCAACATTTTAAAACCAGACCCTGCTTGTGAGACATGTTTTCATCTGCATCCATTCATGGACCTAGAAGTTCGCACTAAGTTCTTTGCTCCACATTGAACACAAGTTCCAGTAATCATTACTTGTTCATTACATTTTTGAAATTGAGTTGGATTTGCAGTACATGTTTTCACACTACATCATACACAATATGAAGATATGATTGCATTCTATACTTTATCATTCAATGGCATCATGCAAAATGAAAACTTTTTGGATGTTTTTATAAAAATCAACAATTTTTCCATCACAAACATCTCTGCACAGGCAACGCCTGAACAATCTAAGTAATAATGATGTAACTGGAACATCCATATTTCCAAACTCGGTTCATGCACTGATTATTGGCCATGCTGGATCAGGTAAAACTCAACTGTTGTTGAATATGATTTATGATGGTTAAGTGGGATTGGTTGCATGTGATTGTGCCACTGTCTCAGATGACCAGCCATGTTATGATGGTTTAAAATTTTTTAAGAAAGCAGTGAGTAACAGCATCTTCCACCATCAATTTATTTTCCACCACTGATGAAGTACCTACCATTAATTATTTGGATGCAAACAAAAACAATCTTGTAGTGTATGGTGAAGTAATGCTTGAGCACAAAGTCAATTCTGCATACATATTTTCACAAGGCTGGCACAAAAACACAGACATAATTTATTTGACTCAATGATATGCACATGTGCCTGAAGTGATTCATGACAACTGTAACATGTTGCTGATATTTTGTGACATTGACACACATGGGCTTGGAAATATTCGTTGGACCTGGTTTGCTGGTGACCACATGTGGAATGAATTTTGTGAAATGTTTTTGTGGATCACTAAGGTTTTACAGTTTTCTCACCATTGATTTGAGTGGAACTTGCTGCGATAAATATCATGTGGGTTTGGATGCATCAATTTAACAATAAAAAAAACAACAATATGAAATGTCTACCAGTGATGTTATAGAAGAATATGAGAACTGACGCCATAAAACTGCTCATGAACATCAGGAATTGATTCATAATGTTATTGCAGGTCATAAAAGCATCAAAGATATGTTACAGTCCAATTTAGGAAAGACTGTACAAGATTTCACAGCAGACTTTGAACAAACATTTACACTGTTGATTACACCAACAAAAGAAATTGTTTAACATGCTAAGGTTATTAAAAAGGCAATGCGAGCAACAGCGAAAGAAGTAGCAGTGCTAATGAGAACATAGGAAGAGCCTGGTCCAATTCATAAAATAGTTAGGCGTACTAAGGATATCAAGAAAGCTACAAGAGCAACCATGGAAAAGATAATGGCATTAAGTGGAAGAGAAGAAGTACCATGACCAATTAGTAAAATAGCTAAGCACACCAAGATATTAAAAAAGCAAGAACAGCAATTGCAGAAACTATTACATGTCTGCCAGTGCAGATGGCTCAAGTCAAAGAAGACAACTGAAGAGGCACTTATGCATCTTCCAAAAGAAAAACCACCTGAATATAAATCAACCTTAAAAGAACCAAAAGATAAAAAATATAAAGAACCAGCAAAGCGGGAAATCTATGATGAACCTATACAATTTGCATCTTTAGTACCAAATGAAAAGCAATTAACAGGGTATATGTTGGAGAATAAACTACCTGTGATAACAAAACTAGCCTATATGGGTATACAAAGAGTGGATTGGAAAAAATATTAAGCAGTAGAGATCCTATGTGGTCCGAGTTTGAAGAACTTGTTGACCTCTATCGAGTGATGGGTGTAAAAATGGCTAAACCATATATAGATCCTTTTTACCAATGATCAAAAGCCTAAACAAGTAGCTGCACCTGCCAAGGAATCACCCCAAGGAACACCTGCTAAGAAACCACCCAAAGAGACATCTTTACCCCCACTCAAAGCCATAATGAAATGAACAGATGAGGATTTCACAAGGTATAAGCAACTAAAACAATAAAAACAAGGAGAAGGCCTTTTTGTATTGTTACCTTAATGGCCTTGTGGATCGATTGGAAACTCTCATGGGATCAAGTGGAGCTGGCAACAATGCACCAGAAGTCATCAAAGGCGCCACATAAATTTGTCAGCAACTGGTCACCAATGATAGCAAGCACAGAAAAACATTTTGCATGCTGATGCCTTTTGAAAATATCTGTGATGTATATTACATATACTACAACACTGACGATGAGTTGTGAAACAATTGAGACAGTACATGTACTACACAAAATATATCTGACGATGCAACAGGTTGTTAATACAACCCACAGCGTTACCTCAATGACTACAATCTCATGAATGAAACCAAAAGTCAGTGTGACTTTTCTGCACCTGTTACTGCAGGTGAATCACACACAATTGAGATCGCACTTGCGTCACTGAAAGTATATTACAGTTGGCTTAATATCAGATCACAATTGTTTGGCGGTCTGCCTGCAAATAACTCATTTATGTTTTCAGCAGAGACTGGTGCCATCTGGAATAATATTGAACTTCCATGAAGAAATTCAATGAAGAATCACACTGATGACTGGCAAAGACATTAAAATTTCTACACATGCCAATGAGCCCACACTCAGTTCTGTCATCACAATAGAATCTCAAAATGTACATGGCTAACATAGCATGGCCACCAATAAAATCATCTTTAAGTTGGCCTGACGACATTTAACACGAAAAACGATTTTAAGTGTGGGATATCATATTGCACCTGACACTGTGAAGCTTACCTCAATGATGCATAATCAAGTTAACATGTGATGCCATCTGTGCATTGTCTGAAATGACAGGCATAGTCGTTCAGGGTTGTATTTTCTTTTAGATTTCACCAACTGTGGAACCAGGTGATTTGATATTGATTATAATTGCGGCATATGTGTATCATCAGTGCCATAATAATAGGTTGACACATATTCATTTTACCCTTGTGGATCAAGATCAGTACATTGTTGATCTGTGTGGTGAAACATTGATGATACAACTACACATTAGAGATCAACCTGATATTTAATATAAAGACAGTTGTACATGGAGGCTTGTGCATTTGGTTAGTGCAAGAAAACCTGTTTATGCAACATATTATGGAATTAGCCTCAGTGACGTTTGAGCATTTGAGGATTGTTCACAGGTGCACCAAAGGTGCTCAGGGCTCTTTGTGTGTGTGTGTGTGTGTGTGTGTGTGTGTGTGTGTGTGTGTGTGTGTGTGTGTGTGTGTGTGTGTGTGTGTGTGTGTGTGTGTGTGTGTGTGTGTGTGTGTGTTTTTGGGATTTTTAATGTAGCTTTAACAATTTTTCAGTCACATCACTACGATCTCTGCAGTGTGGCAATTTAGAGTGATGTCTAGCATCACGCCACAGACATGTAGCATAATGTCCCACCCAATCACATTATCCTGAAACCAGGCCGACTAGTCCTAACACTAACCTCTTAATGCTCAGCACCTAGTGAGGCAGCTGTTAGTACCATTTTTTATAAGTCTCTGGTATGACTCAGCCGGGGTTTGAACCCGCGACCTCCTGCATCCGAGGCAGACAATCTAACCATTAGGCCACTGGAGTGGTACTCTGGGCTCTGACCTTGCACACTGCACCAAGTGCTAAACAAGCTCCAATGCAAGATGTTGATAGCATCAAAAGTGCTGCTGTGGATAGGATAAAACAACTCGGATCACAGGCAGTTCAATCGCTTTGAGACTGGCTGCAATGATTAGTGACTCAAGCATCACCAAAGGTTCCAGTTACATTACCATCAACTAAGACAATGCTGGCAGTTCAAAAAATTATTAAAGAAGCCACTCAGCAATGACTGTCAGATTCAGTGAATGCAAATCTGGCAATGGTGAGTGGATTTATACAGCAAGATGTCATGCAAAGGTATAACCAAAACTAATAATGTACCTAATTCTGATACCACTGATATTTTTGTCGTGCCCCACCTGCTAACAGAATCAGCTCCTTGGTGATTGGAACATTTTCCATTCCTCACGCCTTTCTCAGGTGGTAGATTGATGATTTGACAATACTGTCCAAATCAAACTCGGAAAAAAGCTTGGAGTAATTCAAATCAGCATAAATTTAATTTAATTTAAACACCATGACAACAAGATAAAGCATCATCCATCTGCCAAACAATCACAGGTGCTTACAAGCACACTCAGTTATGATTAGAACATTGACTTCTATGATGTCACCTCAGAGCAGCCTTCAAAAGGGCAGTTCTTTTCATAAGATAATTAAAGTAGTAATGATTAACTGTTAATCAGTCATACTGACTTCATGCCTGTTCTAGCCTTTAGCTGTTCTGCAGACTGGCTGTGAGGGACCATTTCAGGGAAAATATTTTCTGCTTCAGATGTTATTGCAAGAATGAATAATTTCTCAAGCTGACAAGATTATAAAGTTAACCCTTCTACCTCACCCATGTTACAATTAGCATATTCTGGAAATACTATGTCTTTTAAATGGAATTTTCCATTATAGAATGCTCTGGGTTGTCTACAAGATAAAATCTGTTGCTAAAATCATAATGAAAAATTTGGTAAACATCAGGCTGATTAGGTATTTTTGAGGGGGATTCCAATATCCAAGACCCAAATAAATGTTTGCCTTTGTTGATAATAATCTGAATATTCAACCCACACTCCTAAGGAAGTATTAACTATGTACTGTTTGTTTACAAAATAAAAACAACATCAGTGTCTCTAGTCAGGAACAACATGAACTTGATTTTGGACAAGTCTTAAAGACGATTAAACATAACATATAATGATGAAGAAAAAACCTGACAAATACAAATTAAATATACACAGCAATAGATGAGTGCCATTTATTTCCAAATACACACCTGTCAAATAAATCTCACAAGTTGTATTTTTATCAGCCAAACTGCTCACCACAAAATTGGCAACATGCATCACAACAATCTAAGGGAAGCCATTATTTAGAGTTGGACATATGGCAAACTGCCCAAGGCTAACTAAGACCAGTAAGTTGCAAATCCCTGATACATGTATATACAATTATTACATTTGCTATGTAACTTTTAAGTTAAAATATAAATATCTATTCCTTATTTGTCAAAACCTGCTTTAAATATTTAATATTCAAATTATCACATCTGTGTAGAAAATTTGGGACTGACCTTGACACGGACTACAAAATGGAAATGACATGTATAGTATATGAAAGAATCTGTAGCCATGTATGCAGAAGAATGTGCTACATATAAACGTGAAATAAAGATGTTGACATACTTTACATATTTCTATATTAAATATTCAAATATTCAAGGGTTATCTATAAAATGAGTGAATAAACAAAAAAGTTAAGAGTTCAATGAAATATTTTCCAAAAATGATATTGTTCTTCTTACAGAAATTTGGACAAATGAATTATCCAATTTGTTTAGATTAAATTTTAATCACTTGCTTTGCATAGAAAATTAAAGAAACAAAACAGCTAAAGGAACTCTGGGATGTATATTAGAAATAAATTTGTTAGGGACAATACATTTTTGTACAGTTATGAGAATAATATATTATGGGTTAAATTTGATGGTTCAATATTTGGAAAAAAAATTTATTCAAGTGTTTGCCTTTGCTATAATGTACTGGATGGGTCTATTAGACAATCTATGGTGGACACAAATAATTTTGACATGCTAATTCAATCACTGGTAAGAACAGAAAGTAAACTGAATAAAGATTGTAAATTTATATGTGGTGATTTTAATGCTTGAACATGAGCATGTCCAGATTTTGTTGTTGATAACAATACTCAATACACATATGCATTATCCAATCAGTATATTGTTGATAATTATAATATTAAACAATGTGTTTCACAAGGTATTGTTCAGCCAGACTCTAATGGAATTCTGTTACTTGATTTTTGTAAGCAAATGGGTTTTTGTACAATAAATGGGCATGTAAGTAATAATAAGAATATTGGGCAGTATTCATATGTTGAACACAGAGGAGGTAGTTTAATAAACTGTTATTCCTTCTCAGTCTCATTTCAGTAATGTACTATTGTTTAATGTTTGTAAGCATAATAATTTATCAGATCATTGTGTTGTATGTTTTGTACTGTACAGTGTACTATCCCCCACTCAATTCAATCAACTGAAAAATGTATCCTCACAGTCCGTTTGGGCTATTGGAATGAATAAAGAATCTCTCTCTACATGTATTCAAGTGAGATAGCAGGGTATAAAACTTGCACAACATAAAGCATTAGGAACTGAACACGACCCACTGTCAGTAAATTAGTTCACACAGAATTACTATATTTTACCCAGAACACGAACCTTAAATAAAATTTTTTGTATCTTGTATCCCTTTCTCAATTTGTTGGACTTACCCACAGGCAAATGCTTTTCAAATTTGAACTTGCCCAAACCAAATATGAGCATGTCACAGGAGTCGGGCAAGTGGTTTTGTAAATAACTCTATAATGTATCAAATTATTTTGCAATTTTGTCCTGCTTCTTGAGAAGATTTATGTTTTCATGTACTGGCGATTCTAATTTCATAGTATTTTAATAGTGTTATTCCAGTTTCCTGTTATTGCATCAAGAACTCCATAGACTTAAAAAAAAAAAGTAATATTTAATCCAGGGCTTTTGAGCAGTTGGCTCAACTTTCTTAAAATCATGACTCTATCTACAAGTCTGAGGAACCTGACAACAGCTTTGGGTTGGAATCATCACATGATTAAAGAAATGGTTAATATTTTTTACTCTGTGTTACTAATATCCTCCAATACAGACCCATGAATACCATGAATCAAAATACTCCATTTTCAGATCCATATATTATGTTTCTCCCATTCTTCTGCTGCTTTCTTTCATGTTATCTTCCAGACTGGTTAGATTCTGTTTAGCCTTTATGTGATCATGGCATAATGTAAGGCTTGACTCTATACTATCAACATGACATGTGACAGTAACTCAGCCTTGACACTGATTATTTCAGCCAAAAATTACTAATATAATGTTGAAAAATACCTGTAAAGTTTTCTCATTTAAAATGTTCCTCGTTTGCTTAAGTTGATATGGAGAGAGATTATTATTATTATCATGTGCAGTGCATGCTCAGCCATTTAACAGCGTCATCATCAGCAACATGCAGAGCCTGCAGTCCACCGGGGAACTTTGTCAGTGGGCAGTTGTTCACAATGTGTGACATGGTCTGAAGAGCTCCACAGCAACAGGAAGAGTTAGTGGCCTGGCCCCATCGGAAAAAGTTGACTGCACAACGACCCTGTCCTGTCCGAAAGCGGTTCAGTGTGGTCCACAGATGATGTGGAAGGTTGAAGCCAGAAGAGCAGACAGATGGCTCGGCTATGAGTGAGTGGTTTACAACATCTGTGAGTGTGTGTGTGTGATTTGGATTTTTAACATAGCTTTAACAATTTTTCAGTCATATCGCTACAATGTCTGCAGTGTGGCAGTTTATAGTGATGTCTAGCACTGGGATATCATGCCACAGTCACGTAACATGATGTCCCACCCAGTCACATTATCCTGACACCAGGTCGACCAGTCCTAACACTAACCTCTTAATGAAGCGAGGCAGCTGTTAGTACCACTTTTGTAAGTCTTTGGTATGACTTGGCCGGGGATGGAACCCACGACCTCCCGCATCCGAGGCGGACGCTCTAACCACTAGGCCACTGGAGCGGTCTGTTGAAGACCACTCAACACTCCATGCTGAAATAGCTGTCATATCCTCCGGCAATGGACCTAACCAGATTGGGCATCTCGAAGTCAAGCAGACTGCTGGATGTGAGGTGATGTCCATGTACAGTGGAAGTTTCTCACTGGCATAGACCTTAGCCAACACTTTTGTGGTTGCTTCCTGGCGATGCAGATGTGGAGGAGGAATATTGCTGAGTACTGGCAGCCACGGTAAAGGAGTAGGATGTACCGTATTTTATGTAATGTTTCGTACATGAAAAAATAATTATTAATTTCAGTGTACGAAAAATTATATGTAAAATAAATAATTATCATTTGGTGGTGCTGACTGTGTACGAAAATAAAGGGATCGTACCAAAACAAGTTCTACAGTACACACGCTACTCAACAACCTAACGGTACAAACGTACAAAGTAAACGTATATTTCTGTCTCATAAATCAAAAGTACTGTTGTTATTAGTGAACGAGAGAGAGAGAGAGAG
>JAECUM010013324.1:0-81093 GCA_016617855.1 Megalonaias nervosa | reverse complement strand
AAAAACCGCAACATTGAGGGTAATCTAGGGGTTGACAGATGAACGAAATTACATCAACTTCCATCTGAGGTGGAGGAGTCTTGACAAAATATGGCATCACAGGAAGACATATGCAATACTACTGCATTGTTACATGAAAACATCATCTTAGTTATCTTTACTGTCTGCATGAACAATCTCTATTATAATCAGACAAGGTAGTTCCTTTCAAGCCTGATGAAACGTCAAACTGTCAATTTGTTTTTGGAAGGAACATTAAGCAAGACAATTTCCTTTGTAAAGTGTAAATGTATTGAGTAATTCAAATAATTTCATCTTAACTTATTCGGAGAAAGAAGCAAACAAAATTTAAGTTATCTGTGCTATAATTCCAATTAGATTTTTTTCCCTGAAGTCCAAAAAGGCTTATAAAAATGAGAAGTGGTTAGCAGACCTTTGAGCACACTAAAACACATGCTAAAATACAAGTCAAGAATATAGATGTGACATAATCTTGTTGATTGACATTTTAAATGTCTGACAAACAGAACAGCTGCATAAACAGATTCATCTGAAAGATGTTTAATAAGATTTGCTTTCAGAATATTCAGACAAACTTAAGTTGGAGCAATAAAATTGTACTAGACTTGCATTTAAGGTATGCAATGTACCATTTCAAAACTGCTGTATATATCTTACCAAAGTATACATGTCTCAATTTACCATGGGTAAAGAAATTAAAATGCAAACTTCTTTAAAACTAATATGAAAAATATGTACAGGAAGAGCATATTTGTAAAAAGAAGCAAAATTTAAACATCATGTTAAAAAACCGTACTGCATAATTATACTGAAGTACTCTTGACTTCAGAGACAACACTCTATTTTCTGATGGAAATATTCAAATTTATATTTTTGAAACATGGTAATACTTTCATTGTTTGTTTATTGAATGACAAATATATAAGAACTACTTCACTGACAGGAAAAATATTTGCTTAATAAAAATATGAAAATGTACAAATAACAAAACTATAAATCTGAACACAAATTTAAACTTTCTTGGCCTCAATGCAAATTAATCGAATTACTAAAAAGAAATCTAAGAACACACTGTAATCACAACTGGAGAATCTACCCTATTTGTCGGCCTGTAAGTCACTGTCAAGTTTAAGTCGAATTTGCACATTTTGTACAGTTTCCATCCTTCATCCATATAAAAGTAGATGCTGAGTATAAGACAAGGAAAGAGCAATACCTTGTATTTTTACTACTGTTTGTTCCACATAGCATCGTGAATTTTCCATAAATTTGCAGATCAACACCATAATGTAGCTAAAAGTACCTAATTTGTTTCACACAAAATATTTAAAACAAAGTAGCTACTTTTAGCTACAGATGACTGGAAAAGTTAATAATTTACAGATAGGTTAAAATTTGCAATGCTGTGTGAAATGAACTTTAGCAACTTCCATTTTCAGGAATATTAATAGTATGTGTTTCAGATTACAGGGAAATTGCATCACTGATGCTAAAATGTCTTTTCCAGAGTTCTGTTTTGATGAGAGAGGCATGTGCATTCCATTGCATTTCATGCTATTTTGTACATTACTGCCCTGTTTATCTGCAGCTTTTATGAAAGAGAAAACAGTAATAAAATAAACAGTAAATGTAAACTAATAAAATACATGCCATAATCCTTCAGTTTCAAATTGAAATATTCACAATATTTATATCCATATAAGCTCCATTCAGGTCAAATCCCAAAAATGACCACTGAATCATATTGTGTAATTTTCTTTGTATGCACAATGACATCTCCTTTCCCAACAAATAAGAGTAAATTCATGTACACTTCCCATAGTCATATGGCATATGGTTTTCATCTTTGCTCATGCTAGTTGTTAGTCAGAATGACATTTCTGTCGTTGAGTACAAAATGTGTCACTGGTTGAGAAACTTGCATGAGTATGCACCTGACATTACATGGTACTGTATTCATAATACCCTATAGGTAGTCTCATTTCCCGATTTGATCAGGTCTGCCGAACATTGGCCTCAAACAGGTTTTAACTAGAATGACTTGACTCAAGCATTAGTGTATTTAATAAGAATGTAAATAACACTGCAAAGCTGTTTTGTTCTTGAGACAATGGATATCATAATTAAAACTAGAAGGAATTGTTGGCACAGTGGTATCAATTGATAATGGAATGTAGCATTGCCTTTATACAGGAATATGATCACTATTGTCAACTAATTTAACAATACAGATTATAATTGTCCTGAAACCTCTTTCTCATATCAGGGCATATTTTATTTGATCACGAGGTGCAAGAAGAAAAATGCAATGAAATACCTGTCTTTGTCATTGTTATTCATTTTCTAATGCATATATATGTAATCAAATTAAAACAACATATAGTACTAGTACATACTGTTTTAGCGCAATTACATCTGATGCACATGAATTTAATATAAAAAATCATGTAGACAATTTAAGATCCTTCTCATTGTCGGGTGCTAATTTATTTAGTATGCAATCTCATTCCAAAACGTTAATTATTTTACACATTATTTTCCATACTTTTGGAGAAAAATATTTTTTTTACATAACAAAAAATTACACGATGAATGATAACACAATTTGAATGACATAATCCATATACATGTCGATTTGGAATACACGATGAAGCCCAGACTTGCTAATCCAAAAGTATCAACTTATAGGCCAGCAAATATTTATCAACTGTTTAAATTTTGCAGGTAGAGGTTCTAATTTTTTTAGCTTTAGATTTTGAATTTGTAATAGACTTTAATCTGGTTCCATGGACATCTTGCCATAATAGGTTCCTTCCTCTTGCCTCTTCACATGCTGCTTTTACTGGCTGTGAAGCAGTTCTTATAAATTGTCCCAGTTGTCTTTCTACAGCTGCCTTCTCCTCCTTAGACCATGGTACTCTAGTCATTTTCTTCTTTTTTGCTTTCGCACTTGACTTGCAGTTTTTACCTAAAAAAATATCCCTTTTACTTTCAGATCTTACATTCCCCAAACATTAATACCATTTTAAACAGGAATTGTTCAACTGTTTACAGCCCTCAGCAGTGTAAAGAAACCAATACTAACAATAGGAAACATTAAAATTAGGATCTTGAGTTCACACTGACAGATATATTATTGTAACATACTAATAAACTGCTTTAACAGCAACAGCTACCAATGAATATCATCTACAAGCATAGTAAATATTATGTAAAATTTTTAACCTCAGCATTACAGCCATATAGTACATGAATTGTAACCAGTAAAAGACAGTAAACAAGTTTAATTGTTAACATATATAGGAACACATCAAATCAAAAAAGGAATAATGTGCCATTAACTAAATATGATTTAGATATACTGGAACAATTAGATCTGACATAAAATGAACTCAGTTTAATATAGTGGGATAATGTTATCACCGATTTTTTTTTAAACAATCTTGAAAGTGCAGACATTAGCATTAACAGTGATTTCTTTATTTTCATGTGAAAAACTTGTGATTTGTAAAAAAATATATTTCTGCTGGTGCTCTAATGCTCTGAAATATAATTATTTTGATACAGAAAAAAAGGTCCCAGCAATCTAGTATGATACATTTAGATAACATGTTATAATCACGTAATTTCAACTTACAGATATTACTAAGTGGATATCCATAATACATGTGCTCGTTTTCCAATACGGATCATCATGGCATCTTGAAATTGGTTGTTCGTGGTAACCATCAATAAAAAGATTCACAGCCTTAGTGGTTTTTGTCATCACATCTGGGTTTTGGGCTGTTTTTTTTTAAAGCATTGCACATCAATTTATTTCAAGTGCTAAACCCCAGTGGCATCAAGTTTAATAAATTACCTACATAAATTCCACTGTTATGTAAATTTAATTTGCACTGTTTGTTAGCTATTTTTTAAAATTTTGTGTTTCATTACATGCTATTGTAATGTAACATTGTATGTTGGACTTGACCTTGTCCAAAACTGAGTTCATCTTCTGCTTGACCTGAATTGACATTTTTTAAATTTTATTTTGTAAACAAATAATACATAGCTAAAATATTCTCTATGTGTATGGGCTTAATATCAGGATCATTATTAACAGAAGTAAATATTTTTATTTGGGTCTGGGTTTAGGTTTTGAAATTCCCTTAGTGTAATTCACATAGTCCAGGTTCTGCTTTCTAATAAAAACTGACATTTTTATTTTGTAAACATCAGGATCATTCTAGAAGGTTATTGTCCATTAGGTATTAGGTCTTTTTTTTAGAAAATGCTAAAAGTGACCTGAGGTCAAGTAGAGAAATATATAATCTTGTAACTGATGATTTTTCAGTCATGCTTTAAGATTTAGCACTTTCAAGTTGAATTATAAGTTGTGTTCAGTATATTATTTCGGGCTGGAATCTCCTACTTCAAATTATTAAATTCAAGTGATTATTTACCCTGGAAATACAAAAGTGCTCTGATAAAATTCTTGGATAGAGACATTTACTAGAATTTACAGTGAATTCAAACCTGGAATGATATTACTGTGATTCAACAAAAGACACTCTACACGCTACTAAAGACACATCAACACCCTCAGCTTTAGATTTAATTTATTCAGGGCTTTAAATTATTAGGACTTGTGTCTGTAATTCTAGGATTATCTTGGGATTTAATGCATAATACCATAAGTTCCTTTCAATTACATTTTCACTTTGTATTCTAGGGAAATAAATTATTTGTTGAATATTACAAAGCTTATTGCTTTTCACTCTTTTTTGTTACTTACCTTAAGAGCATGGACTTGTAACACATCTCTTTCTTCTTCTTCTTCCTCTGAACCATCATCCTGATGGTTTTCAATAACATCTGTAAGAATAAATCTTCAAATATATTTTCTACTAAATAAAATATAAGAACTGGATACCTGCCAATTGTTTTCATTATCACAAATGCAGTAACAAGCTAACAAGACCTGCTATGTGTCTTATATCTTGCTATGATCTGACCTATCAGATATGTGAAAATGGTGAACCATAATGTATATTTGCATATAGTTTCATCATCATATTTGCTTAAGCTAAGAAAACTATATATCAGATATATAAAACACATTAGACAGAAAATATTTCGCTGTACATGACACTCTGTCTAGCTATGATACATATCTGGGTTAAATATCAGCAAAAAGACATATGAACAGACAAAACAACACTGCAGAATAATCAGACAGACTTTGGATACACAATGACAACATCATCCTTCCAGTTATTTTTAATAATAATGAGAAATACTGGATTGCAATGGGAACAAAAAAATGAATGAGCAATATGCAAAATGAGGTCATCAAAATCAAAGTAATCATATTTAAACAAATTAACTGGAATTTTAACAAGCTGAATGACATTCTATACCTTAACTTTGTGCTTTACATCATTTCATTATTTCAAGGACCATTTATCAAGCACAATGTTGATATCTTCCAAGGAGTCAGGAAAATAAGTCTTTGGTTGTATCAACAACCCATTCACGTTTTTACTATGCAACAGAAGTTAGAAGGATTGTAAGAAGCTGCTACTAGGGTACCAGTTAGTCATACCATGTAGGGCATCACCCTTGATATATGCTGGTGGAGGGTCCATGCACTGCCTGAACAATCACTGATCTATAGCATAACCTATTGGCAATCAACAAGACAAGTTTTCAAGAATATCTCTCATACCAGACAGCCCATATTGATAAAACTGCTCAGATTTGATTCTAATTGTGTTAACCATACATAATTTACTCTGCTGCCTTTCTCCTTACAGAAGTATATACAGATAAAATCAAGCAGTTTTGATTTTCAAAATGTGTTGACCATTTCAGTAGATTGATGAGTTATGGAAGCAGAGATATGCCCAATATGTTTGAACTAAGTGTAAATTTTCTATTAACAAAATGACAAATAACTTTTGGTGGTCAAAAACTTTAAAAACAAACTAAACTACTTGATTCTGTCTGGAAATGGGGCTCCGAGTGGTCTAAAATGCTCAACATTACGGATCACTGCTATCTCATCTCTGACTACGTGGGTTCGAGTCTTGGGTTCAACCAATGTGGTATGTGAGAAAGCTTGCCAGTAGCTTCTCTTGGGTCGGTGTTTTTCTCTGGGGTTTTCCCGGGTTCTTCCTCCACCAATGATACTGGCCGCCATTTATAGCCTATCTTGTGCTGAAAAATGGCATTAAACCCTACAACAACAACAATAACAACAACTATCTGGATATACTTCCACGAGGAAAAAGGCGTCCTGTTAACTACTGTATGACTAAAGCAATTAGACAATGGAACATGTATGCAGCAGAAATTGTTTAAGAAATGTGTGGTTGTGTGTGCTTTGAATTTTTAATGTAGCTTTAAAAACTTTTCAGTCACATCGCTATGATGTCTGCAGTGAGACAGTTTATAGCAATGTCTAGCACTGGGGCATCATGCTACATACATGTAGCATCTTGTCCCGCCCAGTCACACAGCACTGGCCTTAGCAAACGTGTGGCCCGATTTGGATCATTTTGTCAGGGCCCTCTGTGAACAAGGCATTTGAAAATAAACTTTCAAACAAGTTTTATATGATACTTAACTTAAAAAGTTTTATATGATATTGAACTTAAAATCGGTCCAACCAGCCTAAGGCCGGCCCTGCAATCACATTATCCTGACACCAGGCCAACCAGTGCTAGCACTAACCTCTTAATGCTGAGTGCTAAGCGAGGCAGCTACTAGTACCATTTTTAAAAGTCTTTGGTATGACTCGGCTGGGGTTCGAACCCATGATCTCCCACATCTAAGGCAGATGCTCTAACCACTAGGCCACTGGCATGGTTTGTTCTTGAAGTAAGACAATGACCACCCCTAATCCCACTATACATATCAGGGGCGACATCTTACATAGTAGGACTAGGGTACCAGTGTTATGTTGCTCAGTTAGCAACATTAATACTACATTAGTCCATCATTCAAGCATTAATTTCTAATTTCTAAAACAGTAATGCAGCCAGTGCCTCTAAAATTTAATTCTTTACTGACCACTTAATGGGGTCTTCAATAGGACAACTTCTTAATTCATGAACATCATTTAAGATTCAAATAAAGCTAGTCATAATAATACATTAAATACTGCATAAGTAATATAAACTATGCACTATTCATTTAATTCTACAGAAAATATGGATAAGGAATCTCAAGGTAGAAACAATCATGTTGTTGTTTGACAACATAGGTGTCAACTTGTACGGTTTACCCGTAATTTGTACGTTTTTTTCTGAAAAACAGCAGATACTATAACAGTATCATCCTACTCCATTTTGATGATGCACTGTTTTGACCCCACATCATAAACTCTCAGTTCTCAAGAGAAAGAATCTCTCAATAACAAAAAAATTACTTGCCATAAAAATCCATTTCACTAATTATCCTGTTTTGAATCAGTAAAGTTGTCTTCAAAGTCCTTAGTAACTATTTCGATGAGGAAAACCAACCTCTGCCTAAAACAATCAGCTACTAAACATGTGATGGTAATATGACAGACAGTGGACACCTATATAAGTAACACTGTTTAGAATACTGTAATGAATTCTCAAGTTCCATGCGGAGCTGTTGTAACAGATTTTTTTCAGGTGGTTCTTTGTTACTGTAATATGCACATATTTACAAGAAACAAATACTTTTATGATAAATTTCATAGTTGTATCGGCATCCTTTACATTTGTTGTAGGGGCCCCGGGTGGCTGAGTGGTCTAAAGTGCTCACCATTCCGGACACTGCCGTCTCACCTCCGCCCGTGTGGGTTTGAGTCTCAGGCTCGACTAATGTGGATATGTGAGAAAGCTTGCCAGTAGCTTCTCTTGGGTCAGTGGTTCTTCCCGGGGTTTTCCAGGGTTCTTCCTCCAACAGTTATACTGGCCGCCATGTATAGCCTATCTTGTGCTGAAAAATGCTGTTAGACCCTACAACAACAACATTTGTTATACATGTATATCAAAGTATTATGATCTTGGATGATGATTAAAGCAATTTTACTTTAAAAACAAATTTTCAATAATCCTTTAACAGAATCTTGATATTTAACTTAATCTGACCTATATAATTTAGTTCTTTTGAAGATAAAGGTAAGAATGATAATAAATTGAAATTAAGATCTTCTCTTGTAACTTTGTCTTTGTCTACAATTATCTACACTTTTCGAGAAATGAGTTATGATGGATGCATTTGCACACTGGTCATTAATTTTTTAAAAACAGGTCAAAAGCTAAATCTAATAAGCTATATCTTTTACTAACAAGTAAGCGATTTTATTATAATACCATAATTTTCCCCAAATTTTATTATTTTTGCTTTCAAGACAAAACTCTCCCCCAATCAAAATCATGATAAATATAAGTAAACCTCTAGGAATGCTAAAGTGAGTTTCCTTGTCTCATTTTCCCTGTAAATCTGAGTTTTCTATGTACTACTGTTCTTACTCTAAAACACTGTTTTATACTGGAGCATATATTACAATGGTGGCACAGGGAGCAGATGACTTGTATGAAGGTGCAAAGTGCGACAAATCTTAACTCGGGTAGTTTGGGAGCTATATATTTTTGGATGACGTCACCAAGATTTGTATGTGGGAACTATATATTTATGGCACAGGACAGTGTCGTCTTCTGATGTCCAGTCTAGGCCAACTACTAACTGTGTGCTAATAATTAGCAGGGAAAGTCCATAGCTCTGTATCAATGTAACAAAACATCAGTGAAACATATATTACAACAGACTTATTTGCCCAAGAAAGCTGTTGTCAACACTGTATGTTGATGTAAGCAATATGGTGGCTGTTAATTACAGTTGTAGTCTCGCAGCTGACTCAGAGCCAGTTGCTGCTGACAGTCATATATATGTATGGAATAGTCCTAACAGAATAAAGTTCATTAGGGCTTTGTGTGAAGTGTAGAGGTATAAATAGCAATATGCAGAGTTTTCCAAACTTGAGAATTAATTTTCAGCAGGAATATATGTGTTGATGTGAAAGTGCTCTGACATATCATGTGCTGACATGGCCATCCCATTCCGTAACAACATTAAGTTCCACTAAATCGAGCTTAAACTATAGTCTGAATATACCTCCTCATTTATTTGTACCCACCCCCCTTCCAATTTAAAAAACACAAGCACAAATGAGATCAAAGATGCTCAGAACTTAATCAGTTCCTTTATTGATTTATAATTTCAAACCTGATTATGCCGGGGTGGGTGGGGGCCTAACACAGTTATCATCTGCATGTTTCACTTCAAATGAAGTTTTCAGTTTAAAAGAACACCATGCTTGTCAGTCATTTTTTGGTTCCTGGATAAGTCCATTTTAGGCGAAGGAGTATATGCAGGACTACACATGTACGCACATAGAAGGAAAATACTATGTTGTCTGCTTCCTATATTTACAATGTCGAATCAAGCAAAAGAAAAGAACGACAACTACAAATGTGCCTTTCCTGTGGATTTAACAAGCGGTGTAATTTCTTTATTCATGTAAGGAAAGAGATATAAAAGTTTGTTTATCATCGAGTCTGTCATGTACAGAGCCTTATCTTGTTGGGGCATATATTGCATCATCAAGAGTGAGAACTGTACTAGCTTGAAAGGGACCAACCATTTACTTTTCAAGGGTACCAGGTACTGACACAGAGGTATTCCATTTTCCTTTCCTTGCCTATTTGACTTTTTTTAATTTTCTGTTTCTTTTTTGTTCTTTTTTGAAATAAAAAAAACCCCAAAACAACAAAAAGCACAATATTTTACTTGTACTAGAAAGTTCATTTTGCTCTGCTTTTCTCTCAACAATGAAGTTGAAAAGGAAATGAGAGAGAGAGAGAGAGAGAGAGAGAGAGAGAGAGAGAAGTGATCCACTTCTTCGTTAACCCACTCTTATGACATCAATGTGAACTGTTTGTGACATGGGAATATAATAATCAAGACCTTCGCACAGGGGCTCGTATTGTTACTTACAATTTAACTGTCAGTCATAATATTATTTTATACTATGTTGTTATCAGTATGATTTCACTCTCAGTGCCTCTATCAAATTCTAGCTGTTAGTAGTGACAGTTGGCCAGAACATTAATTCCAACATTCTGGATAAAAGGTAAACGATGTTAACTACCAGCTATCTGTACCCGGTAGGCGCGGTACGGTAACCTATCATGTAAACTTACTGCATGGATACAAGCGTGCTGCGCTGCTGGTGATGCAGGTAGACGAGAACAATGGTGTGGATATTGATTTTCCTCCAAGAGCAGGTGAAGGTGACGTTGGCGTTAAGCTGGGAGTAAACTTGTCAAATGAGCAACAAGAAGATATTAGAAATCTCTGCAAAGAATTTCAGGATGTTATAACAACAAGGCCTGGTCGAACAACATCTTAACTCACAGTATCAAGACAACTTCGGAGACACCAATTAAACAACGACCATATAGAATACCTTTCGTGCAAAGGTGAAAGCAATATTGGATGAAATGCTGGAGCAAGGCCTCATTCAGCCCTCAATCAGTCCATGGAGTTCACCTTGTGTACTAGTTGACAAGAAAGATGGAACTCTTCGGCTATGTGTAGATTACTGCAGGCTTAATAATATCACCTTATTTGATGCGTATCCTGTTCCATGAATGGACGATCTATTTGAGAAGATTGGTTATGGAAGCTACTTGAGTCAGATACATCTAACTAAGGGTTACTGGCAAGTTCCTCTCGCTGAAGAATCGAGGCAAAAGTCTGCATTTGTGACTCCGTTCGGGCTCTATGAATTTAAAGTTATGCCCTTCTGTATGAAAACGGCACCTGGCAGTTTCGCCCGACTCATCGACTTATTGGTGTCCGGACTGCATAATGTCGCAGCATATTTTGACAACATCATTGTGTCAAGCAAAACTTGGTCAGAACATACAGAAAATCTGCATGTCTTGCTGCAATGTATACGGGAAGATGGCCTTACAATAAGCTGTCAAAGTGCGAGTTTGGAGCAGCTGAGATCGAGTGCCTCAGGCATATCATTGGGGGAGGAAAAATTACGACAGACGACAATAAAATTAAAGCAATGCGTGAGTTTCCATTACCCACAACAAAAGGGGGATACGCTCATTTCTTGGAATGGCTGGATACTACAGAAAATTCATAAAGAACTTCGCCGAAGTAGCAGTACCATTAACCTCCATGACACAGAAAGGAAGACCAAATATACTTGTATGGATGGAAGACGCTGTCTGATTCTTTAAAATGTTGAAGAATGCTCTTACTAAGACCCCAGTCCTTATTGCACCAGATTTCAGCAGGGAATTCATCGTTCAGACAGATGCTAGTGACATAGCAATTGGTGCTGTGCTAAGCCAAAAAACGGATGGTGAAGAACATGCAGTGGCCTATCTAAGCCGGAAACTTCTTCCGTGAGAGCCGAAATATGCAGCTATCGAGAAGGAATGTCTTGCGATTGTGTGGGCGATTGATTGGTTAAGGTATTACCTGTCAGGGACAACATTTGAAATTGTGACTGACCACAACCCATTGACATGGTTAAATCATATGCAAAGCAAGAATCAGCATCTGCTTAGATGGTGTTTGGCACTCCAGCCTTACAACTTCATTATAAAGCACAGGAGTGGCAAACAACACGGGAATGCAGATGGAGTATTGCGCATGTAACTGAAGTATGTAGGAATTAAACGACTAAAGATACTGGCGTGCTTAGTACACTTCAAAGGCGCTGAGAAATCTACTGGAATAGCTCAGGATTCCTGGATTTTTCAAACTTCAGTGTGTTCTGTTTTTGGAATCAAAAGGAATTTATGCGGATATAGACCGTAACCAATTTGTTGGATTTCCACTATTCTGGATGGTCACTGATGGAATTCAAGACTCTGTTACAGAACTGAACAGTAGTGACTCTAAGCTTTATGCATTTTAGTAGTAATAAAAGCTTGATGCAAGTTTTATAATTTTATTTATGTACCAAGCCAGCCAATTAATTTTAAAAAAATATTGTATTGAAAACATAACGTTTCCTCTTAAGAAGGGGGGGTGTTATCAGTATGATTTCACTCTCAGTGCCTCTATCAAATTCTAGCTGTTAGTAGTGACAGTTGGCCAGAAAATTAATTACAACATTCTGGATATTTGATACCAGAGACTGTCAACAGGTTCGGTCTTGTTGTTTATCTTCCCATGGCTAACTGAGCCTGGACCAGTTTGTGCCCTGGAATAAGGCACAAATGTTAAATTAATTAAAATCTCTTATCTCTAACCCTTACTAAAACAAGAACAGATTGGGAGAGCAGGCAGTTATATAGCTGGGCTTGGTACTGAAAGCAACACTGGTTTTGGCTTTAGCTTTATTTTACATAAAAGTTGTAGGACCCTTACTTGGTGTTTGTGTGTCCTTTGAACCTGAATGTAACATATGTGTATGGCTGATAAAGTTTGTTAAATATAAGCAATGATACGAGGCCCTGTGCATCAAGGTCATTGGTGGAACGGGACACAAGCAAGTTGTCACAGATGATAACGAATGAAAGAACAGACAGCTGTTTTGGACGAATATAATAAACTACTATATAAAGAATCTTTTTGTTACTTACCAGTTTGATAGAGTAGGTCTTGCCATCTTTCAAGAGTTAGACTAGGTCACAGGGGCATTAAGTCTTGAAGCAATAAAATCCATGTACACACCAAATCACGCGCCAAAAACACCGCACTATATCAGTCTCACTGGGCTTAAAATATCGCACTTTTTGCTGGCATCACGAGTTTACCATTATTACAAAATTATTCTTTTTAAATCACTAATAATACTAGTAGTTATTTTTTTTGAGTCGTA
Source organism: Megalonaias nervosa (assembly GCA_016617855.1). Taxonomy (NCBI): domain Eukaryota; kingdom Metazoa; phylum Mollusca; class Bivalvia; order Unionida; family Unionidae; genus Megalonaias; species Megalonaias nervosa. Next base: position 68,198 of record JAECUM010013324.1, on the reverse strand, counting down.
TTTATAGGTATACGAAATTTACAGTGACACTGCACAGAAGCGATGTTCTGATTGGATGACAAACAATCAAAAGTCACACGCCTTCTGATTGGCTAAGCGTTTGCACACCAGTCTACAGCCCAAGGAAGACTGCAAATTGTGTTAACTATACACACGGAGTATAACTCACTGTCAGACATTACCGGCTTTGTGAGGACTATCACAATAACATGTAGTTCATCTGATATGATCATTCTCAACCATTTGCCGATGAATCATTTCGAGGACTGGTGTGTAAGTCCTCACAATGTTGTCATGTCCTTGAGATGTTGGTGTGCATTCAAACTTAGGTCCTCGCAAGTGTAGCAAAACACACACACACACACACGCACGCACGCACGCGCGCGCACGATGTGAACTGCTTAAGAAACGGCTACCTGTTTCATGACGTTGCATCAATTTTTGACATCATGTTGTTAATAATTCCAATTTTTATGTATTGAACATGTTTTCTGCAATTTGATTAGATGTAGACGGCCATGTGATACTGATCTGGAACTTTTTACATGTCGGATAAATTCTGCGGACTACTTTTAGTTCCATGTTTCCATGTAATTTGATGTGAAGTTTTATCTATATCAATGCCCTACACCCTAATAATAACAAACAACCACCCACCCACTCCTGTTATTTTCAATCAAAATTTACAAACCCAAGATTAAAATGGACCTTTATAAGCTAAAACAACGTAATTGCACAGACCTTCCTGCACTCCACCACTCACCCCTTTTGCCGAAGAAGGCATGTGGTAGGCTTTCAAAGCCAATCTTTGGAAATTATCGCATTTCACTTGGACAACATGTTACTCCATCGGTTATTAAGGGTCAGAGTCATGGGTCAAGCAAGGGATCTCACTTAAAATGGACACGATTTTGCTTTTGAAAGATCGAAGTGCATAGAAAGAAACAACGTTGCTATAAAAACACGTGCCATACGCAAGCGTAATTTTAGAAGAAAAAGGAATATCCTGCAACAGCCATTTTTATATATTAAAATAATGATCATAACAATATATCACTGGCATGACATTCAACCCCATATCGCTGTATCTTGGCTAGCGAAGATCAGGCTATGTATTCTCTCACAGTTAAGAGGCTAATGAAAGAAAACTTCGATCTACATAGAAGTGAATGTTTTGTTGAATAAATCTGCTGATCTGATGTTAGAAAGGAAGTAGATTGGAATTATAAGAATTAAATGATCATGGCTGGGTATTTATCGATGTGTAAATTTTACCTAATCACTGACAAAGTTAACATAAAGTCCTTCAGACTTTATTTACCTTGTGAGTGATTAGGTAATGTTTACACATCAATAAATACCCAATCATGATCATTGAATCCTATAATGAGATAACTCTGAGGGCTTCTATCGCTCGAGTAGAAACTGTAAGGATTGTAGCAGTGCCTTTGGCCCTAATTTATAATAACAACCATAGTTTCATTTCTGAGAGCAATTTCACTGAAATTTTACAACTAAATGATGCTGATGCACAATTGATAAAACGAGAGCATTTGCATGGTAATTTAAACATAACGTTACAATGAATTGCCCAAAATTGGCAGACGAATGTACTCGGATTTTAATAAATACTGTTTTCACCAATATATATATATATATATATATATATATATATATTGTATCTTTTCACAAATTGAACAAATATATGTTCAATTCAAGCGTGTTCCCACGATCCTTATTTTGCTTCTGCCACATTTCTGATTTGTCATTACAGTTTCCATAAAAAACCGCGCTTTATTGGCAGGGCTGGTCCACAATTTACTTAAGTTTATAATTTTATAATATCTTTTTTAAAGACTGGTATTTTTCTGTACTGCTTGAAAAAAATATTAAATATTTCCTTTAGCCCGTGTTCTAGTTGCCCTGTTTTCTCCATAAATTCTGTTCTTCAATGTTATATATTTCAGTACTTAAAAAAAAAAATAAAAAAAAGAAAAAAAAAGAAAAAAACTTGCTTAGCTTGTGTAAATGTAAAAATGTGCCTCCTGTATAAAATGAGAGAGAGAGAGAGAGAGAGAGAGAGAGAGAGAGAGAATTAATTATCTTGTGCCGGATAAGAGTGTCTCTACGCGTCCGAAACAAGCTTCATTTGGGTCATGCATTATACCATCTACTTAATGTATAGGTGGACATAGAACACAATTTTACTATATATTCTCTACATTTGTTTCTCAGTACCGAACTTTGCACTGTGTGACAATCAATACAAATAATATGTTAATCCAAAATACCTTCAAAGATGACTTCACAGTGAAGTTCTTGTCAAAGGTTCACTGGCATTTTTTTGGAAAGGCTGGACTATAAACAAACCAGCGTGCAATGGAACACAGATTTCACTTCTGGATCATCACCAAGGCCTTAATACTCACTGTACACTGTTGCCGAAACACACACACAGACAACCACACCATAAGCTCATATTCTAAAGAATAAACAATTGCCTTTAAATCCATACTAAGAATGCCTAAATCTAACTCTTCTATCACCACCAAAAGAAGACAGGAAGAAAATGCTCTAAAAATAGACTGGGACTATATTCGTATTAATTGTGGCCTGATTCCAGGTATAACAGTACCAATTGTACAACACCAGGTGGGCGAAGTTTAAGGTGTAGGGAACATTGTATTCAGAAATAAACAACAAAACTAGCTGTGATTTGTGCATTATGTAAGGGTTGTACTTCCTGTTAGGCTTAAAAAGGTTGAGCCTCTTGGCAACATTTGAGATTATGTTAATTCATATCTAGATCACAGTTTCTAATTTTGATGATTTTTTTAAAATGTGGTACACATGACTGAAAATGTGTCTTGTGTGACTAGATAACTCTAACCCTGCTTATTTCCAGCAGAGTTATCTCTCTTAAATGCAGTGGAGTACCTGGTTCTGTCCTTGTCAAATTGACAATCTAACATTGTTCTCTATGACAGTGTGTGACATGCATGCTGAGGTAGGATAGAAAGTATATTTATTTCACAAAACATTAGCATTGAAGTCTATGGAAAAGCAATTGATACCATGATACCAATAGTGAAGAACATCCTCACAGTATATCCATAGAAATGCATACATGTGGGCGGCATTTATGAACTGTACTAGTTTGATGTAGGAAAACATATGGATGCTGAACATTTCTGGTCAAATATTGACAGTCTTTTAAGAATAAAATGTATGAAATTTTCAGAAAATAGCACAAGTTGACTTTGGATGGGGGCTTTTGACAACTATAGCTATGACAAACATAGACTTGTATTGCCTGATGGCTTTATGTCTGTAGTCAGCTCCAAGATTGGCATACATGTAACAAAATAAGTTATGTAAACATAATATAATTGATTTTGGCCAAATATTGACTATTTTACCTGCAAAACATGATAAATCATGTATGAAAAAACCAACTATCTTGCTTTTGTAAGGCATGCCATAAACCAGGGTAGAGAACACTCTAGGTTCATTTGTAGATAGATCACTTGTATCATATAGGATATTCTGGTATGAGTAATTTTAGGCAATTTATTAAAGATATGGTATTCCTTCCCACTTTGATTTTAATTGTCCTGCTCTAATTGTCCATTTTTGTACACTTTCCTGCTTTGAAATTGTTCACGCAGTTTATTTAGATAAGTTCTCTTGCATTCTCTCTTGTTGAAGTAGTAGGGAATACCAACAGACAAGAGCAGTTTCTTTAAGTCAGCATTTCCTACTGACACTTGTATAAGCCCTATTATAACCTACTATTGACTTTCAATTAATTCTATTTATTTCTGTCCAGCTGTTCTTGTGCAATTTCCATATTAGGTCAAACATTGTTGAGTGATAACCATATATTGCCCATTCCTTCCATTCAAGTTCACATTGTTCTTCAAACTTTGCATTACATTGCAAGAATCCAAATTGGCATGGGATCATATCTGCATGTTTATGGAAGACTGCACTCCACATGCCGGCATTGTAGAGAACATGAACTATGTGAAATAAAACAGTTGCCTCATCTCAGAAAACAAAATTACATCCCTCTTGAGATCTCCACTACATACAGATGCCTGAATTTTAGGTTCTCACTTATCAATAATGTATTTTTGGATAATTTAATTGCATTGAAGTTAATACATGTGTTCATGAACTCATCTATATTACATGGATAATATACTGGAGGAAATACAAATACCACACCTTATGTATATCATTCAGTTATCTCCCTTACACCAGATATAACATTTCAAGAAATAAAAACTCACATTTGCAGTGATTGGTTATGAAAATAAAGAGAAGATTTGTGAAGTATTACATTAGCCCGCAATCCTGATGCAAATGCAAGTAGAAGCAATTTAATAATTTCTCACAGTAAAGTTTACAAGTCTAAAACACTGATAAAGTATGTTTTGTTTGGTTTAGGTATATTTCTGCCTAAATGAAGCCCATTACTGTTAATTTCTTATGTAGAAGAAATTTAAATTATATGCATCTACATTATCTAAATTATTCACCCTTTTATATTAGATGGGAATGAACACCACTTCACCTGAAATTTTGGTGCCTGTAAGGGATGTTATAGCACAGGTGCCATCAGACTGTCCTTGGACCTATGGGGCACTGCCTCCATATATTTATCCATGGTAAGGTCATCAAACTTTCACTTCTCATTTTTCTCATTGCTGCTTTTGTCTCCTTTATCATAAGCTACATCTCCCTTTTAGATACACACCTTCCTCCTGTTTTTAACTCCATTTGACTCACTATACTTATTGTTTATCTTTGGCATTTTACTGTATTTTATTCCCCAAATTTCACCCCAAATCCAACATAACCACTTAGAAGATGTAATCTACTATATTTCGTGACAGATTGGCTTACTGCATCAATTTTATGCACTACACAAAGGAGGGAAGCTTTCTATTTGTGTTACAAAGAGGATGGGTAGGTTGACCTTTGTGTGAGGACTGGGGGTTAGTGACCTCATATATTTTCAGTCAGTGTAAAGCGTTCAAAGCTTATACTTTATAATAAGATTGGGTCATGTCCACCTGTCTCTGATGTTAAGTTCTGCATCTACCAAACAAATGTAAAGTCCTTTATTTTAGGTGAATTGTACTTTTTGAAATAGAAGAGGTACATACTGTACTATTTGGTACATTGACCTTTAATCTAGTTATTACATATGATATAATGTGATTTATCCCATATCACCCATGTGAAGTTCAATAAGTGCTGATATGAATAAAACACAACTCGTATTTAAAACAATTCATTCTATTCTCAAAATGAAGTTTGGTGGTAAAGCACAAATATAACAACAGCAGCTGAAATATTCAAAGACCATTACATACATATTAACATAAGACACAACTTGGTACCTCATAAAAATGATTTTGACAAGTGAGACTAAGTACACTTGTTACTTGTACAGTCCCAAGCTATATTGCAGATTATTGAAAAAATTAAGGTTCGCCATAGGTATAATGGTACCAACTGTACAACCCCAGGTGGATGGAGCATAAGGTGTAGGGAACACTGTATTCAGAAATAAACAACAAAACTAGCTGTGATTGGTGCATTATGTAAGAGTTGTATTTTCTGTTAGGTTAAAAAAAGGTGAGCCTCTTGGCAACATTTGAGATTATGTTAATTCATATCTAGGTCACAGTTTGTATTTTTGATGATTTTTTTTTAAAATGTGGTACACATGACTGAAAATGTGACTGGTATGACTAGATAACTCTAACCCCTGTCTAGTTCCAGCAGAGTTATCTCTCTTAAATGCAATGGAGTACCTGGTTCTGTCCTTGTCAAATTGACAATCTAAAATTGTTCTCTATGACAGTGTGCAACATGCATACTGAGGTAGGATAGGAAGTATATTTATTTCACAAAATATTAGCATTGAGGTCTATGGAAAAACAATTGGTACCGCGATACCTGAACCTTGTACCTTACACTTACAGTGTACAAGTACATCGATCTCGGTTGTAATTGCATCAACACGAAGGCGAAGGGCATAACTCAACAAGATACACCTGATATATGATACATGAATGATCAGTTAATGGCTCCCGTCAGAATGATTAAACTATAAGAGGTAAAATTGAATATTCTCACCCGTTTTCAACAAAGTAACAAGTCTCACAAACACGCCCTGCACGGAAAGGTCACAAAAGGGAAGTAACTCATCATCTTTCGTGACGCTGCATTTACAGTGTCCATATGCCACTAGAGACGTGCCCAAAGCACTCAATATTCCACGTTCTATGTAAAAAAAAACAAAAAAAAAACAAAAAAAAAAATCTAGGAGTATGAATCCACCCGGTAAAATACAACAAATAGGAAAAAGAAGTCCTTTTCTTTGACGATTTAAATATTAAAGGTATTGATGAATGATTTTATTTTTGTTTTGTTTAAGTGTGCCATATGAGACCATGTCAAGGAGAAGAAAGAAATGAGGTGGAGTATAGTAAGGACATGGGTGAATGTACTTGCTTTTTGTCTAAGTCGGCAATATTTTACGTTACGTCTTACCTATTTTCATCTTGAGAATTAAATTACAATCGAAATTAAACCTAACCTTGGTCTATGGTCATCACACCTTGTTGTAACAAACTAACAGATACAAGTAGTATAGTGGGGTAGTATGGCGACTATGGGACTTTAATGTTAAAACAGGGTGTTTGCACTATGGCAACAAGATTTATAGCGACAAATGGCACAGCCTTGCCTTTATAGCGACAATAGGAAAAATACATTACAGACCTCCATGGGTTTGTATAGCGACAAGATTTATAGCGACAAAATCAAAACCCTGGGCTTGTATAGCGACAATGGGAATTTGCATAGGGACAATAGGACTGGAACAGGTAGGGTGACGTCACTGTACTAGACACTCGCAACAATGTAGCAAGTGGCTAACCTGAATACGCGTGGCTACCACTCTAGGTAGAGACAAACACAATAGAGAGACAAAGACATATACAACACATATATAGGCAAGAAAGAATAAATCTTTTCGAGGCATATGAAAGTGGCCCTGAATTGGCCTTTGGTTTTATGTTAACACCAGTTCGTTAACACAGATGGCATCTCACTGATCTTCTTCTCTTTCTAAAACTTCGTCTAACCCCTGGTCCATAAATGAGGGCTCGTTTTAGACAGCCTTGACTTTCCACATAGATCCTTCGTTTCCAAACATTCGTATCGGTGATCCGGATAATGGTCCATGTTGATTTAACATACATGTGTAAGTCAGCACGGAACAGCATCGACGATACAAGAGTAGAGGATTCAACGTTTGTCCACATCTTGTGACGAGAACAGGTGCAGGAAATGAAGTGAACCGCATTTATTTATAATGGAAGACCGGATCGAAACGGATTGAGATTGTTCACCAATCCCAACACGCGTTACAAAATTCAGTCACTTCGCGGAGTCTGTCTTCCAATCCGAAGAGAGCTACCTGTGACGTCACATTCCCTATATAGGTGCGCTAGCGTCTGTGCGCAGTGAATCAATGCGACATTGTTTTTTGAAACATGACGGAATCGGATTCTTTCTACATTTGTGTAGTACTTCCACATTCATATATTTGGATTACCTACAAGAAATATTCTCACAGGTATTAATATTAGTAATATTAGTAATATTATTAGTATAGTCATAGCTTCATTTGCTTTCATTTTTTGTGCAGAATTGCAGCTTGATCTCTTTTATCTTAGCAAGTTAAAAGAGTAAGTAGTTCTGGCTCAAAATGGCTGCACAGCCCCAAATGAAAGAAAAAGGAGGGAAAATAAGGACTTATTTCCCTACGGAAATGCAAATGACGGAACAAGGAAGAATCCTTTTGGCCCACAGAGCGCCAGGATGCCAAGTCCTAGACCTATCAAGCTTCTCCGAAGCAGAACGACCCTGACCAGCCGAGATTTTGCAATATCTGGTTTCGAGAGGTACCAAAACAGAGAACATCTAATGGCTTCAAAACGGAGGCAGAGGATTATACTTCCTTTTTGCTAAGGGAGATAAGCCGCTGTACAGGAATAATCAATCTATGGAAATTAAAGGGAAACCTGTCAAAATATATGCACCTCCTCCACTAATCAAGAACTTAGGGGAGAAAATGGTGGAAATACTTTTCTGGCCTACCTCTAAAAATACCTCTGGCAGAATTAGTAGTTAGAAAAGAAATTTTGAGTCAAGGCAATAAAGTCACAATTGGCCACGTTTTGGGGCTTTCCAACGGTTTTCACCGGGATACGCGTTATTACTGTGACAGAAGAAGATGCCAAGAAAATTCCAGCCTTCTTCTACGTCCTAGGGTTTCTTATCAAGTCCTGGTATCGGGGCTGTCAACTGCACCGACCATGCCCCAAGTGTGGAAACCTCGGCCATTTGACGAGAGAATGTCAAAATCAGGCACCTCCACAAAATACAGCTCCAACACCAACACCAAAACCTATGCTTCAGCAGTAAAGAAGGACCAAGCAATAGGCAAGACTTTAGCAAACCTGTTACAAGAAGTCCCAGAGCCTCGGGGAAAAAAAAAAGCGGAAGAAGTAGGAGAAACTAACACTTCCGCATCTTCAAGCCAGGGGATGAGCGTCGAAAGTGTCTCAATGGAGAAAGACAAATGGGAGGAAGCAAGCCAAGCAACCTCAGCAGAAAGAAAAAAGGCCAAATCGAGAGCAAGGAAAATTCAGAAACTAAAAGCAAAAAAAAGAAAAAGAAGCCAAATTAATGGAAAAGGAAACGGCACCATTTTTTGTTCTTGAAGAACCAAACTTTGACAAGACTCCAGAAAGCTTGGATGGAAACAAGACAGTTGAAGAAACTCTAAGCCCAGAATCGCCAACACAGAAACAACAAGAAAAAACGGACCTGAGTACCTCTACTCCAATACTACCGTTAAAGAGGAGAAGATCAGATTCCTCTCCAAGAACACCATCGGAATCGGAAATAACGGAGCTAATTAAAGAGACAAGAAATGAGAAAAAGGAAATTGAACAGAAAAAGAGAGCTACCTCCTTAACCAGAGAGAGCCAGAGAAACAAATAAGTTTGGAAGAATACAGAGCCAAAAGAACTACTCACTAATTGCTTAATTAATTAATTAATTAATTAATAATATCTATAATTGAATTTTTTAGAATTACAAAACTTAGATATATGTACATAGTCAAGAATGGAGGGACTGAACCTACTGATCTTGACTGTGAACATAAATGGAATTAGAAACAAATTAGACAAAATAATATTCCTAGCAAAAGATTATGACATAGTTCTACTACAAGACACCCATGGAACGCCCGAACATATGGTGAAGAGACTAGAAGAAGAACTTGACGCTTTAGTCCTCACCAGTAACCACCCAACAAAAAGTAAAGCAGGGGTGGCTGCAATTGTTCGGTGCTCAGCCAAAGGATTAAACTTTGAAAGCCTTAAAACCCCAATTGATTTGCAGGGACGATTTATACATATTAAAATATACAATTGGAATATTTTTAATATATATGTACCCTCTGGAGGAGTAAGACCAAAAAAAGTTAATTTTATATTAAATGTTAACCACTATATACAAAACTTCATTGAAAATCCATGCATTTTAGGTGGAGACTTCAACTGGATTTTAAACGAATTGGATAAAAGTGTTAAACTAACTGATTGTGATAAAAATTTACATAAGTGGTCTAGTATTCTTTTAAAAACTAACAATCTAGAAGATATTTACCGCTGGCTAAATGAGAATAAGAGAGAGTACACATATATATACAGGGATAACAAAGATAGTAGGTTAGACACGTTTTATATGTCAAATAATTATATTGACGCAGCTAAGCATGCATTATACAAGACAACCAAATAGCTGATCACAAATCAGTAGTACTTGAGCTACAGATAATAAATAAATGCAAATGGGGTCAGGGATTTTGGAAATTAAACAATGCTCACTTGTTGGACATTGAATATGTGAAAACTATTCGAGCTCACTTGGATAAATTCAGAAATAATAAATTTGGAAATATTATGGCAGAGTGGGAACTTCTTAAAAAGGAAATAAAAAAACCCACTAATATTATAGTAAGATAAGGAAATTACATATAAACTGGATACAAGGAAATTATATAAAGATACAGAATAAAAATAACTCATTAACGGAACAAGATGAAGAAATAATCAAGGAATGGATTATAATAGAAAAAGAAGTAACCCAAGAGGTCAAAACTAGAGTAGGAAAATTTGATAATTTATATAAAAAGGGGAGAGGCCTATGCAGAAGAATGGAGATTAAAAAAGGTGAAAATAAAAAAATTGACGCAGTTTGCATAAACAATATACATTATAAAGATAAAAAGTCGATACTAGAAGGGATTAAAGATTATTATGCCAAAATTTATGAATCACAACAAATTGATATAAATATTATGAATAGCTATTTAAAACAAACCAATTATAAACAAATATCTACAACTGAATATGCAAATTGTGAAAAATTTATTACTACTAACGAAATAATTACGGCAATCAAGAGTCTGAAGAAGGGGAAATCACCAGGTTCTGACGGGATTACGACCGATTTTTATATAAAATTTCAAAATGATTTAGTGGACATTTTAGAACCACTATATAATAATATCTTACTACAGGGAGAAATGCCTAAAACTCTAAGGGAGGGAATTATAACACTAATCTATAAAGGGAAGGGGGATAGAGAGCAAATGAAAAATTGGAGGCCTATAACATTATTGAATACAGATTGTAAAATTTTAAGTAAAATAATTACAAATAGAATAAGGAAATGTGTGAACACATTAACTGGAATAAATCAAAGTGGGGGATGGGGGATAGGTAGAAAAATTATCGATATTGCACTCTCAATAGGAGCAATAATAGATTTTTTAAAAGCAGAGGTGAAAAGGGAGTAATGTTCTTATTCGGTCAAGAGAAGGCTTTTGATCGAATAGAACATGACTTCATATACAAAACGTTAGAGAAATATGGTTTTGGGATAAATATTATAAACTGGATAAAAGCAATGTATAACAATATCACTTCAAAAATACGTATAAATGGAGCCTTAACAGAAGAAATTATGATAAAAAGATCAGTTAGGCAGGGTTGTCCCTTATCAATGCTATTATATGTGATAGCAATTGAATCCTTGAACATAAATATCAACCAAAATACTAATATTCAAGGAATTAAAATACCGAATTTGGACTATGATTTCAAAACTATTCTACATGCAGACGACTGCACTAACTTCACCAGAGACGAATATTCGTTTAAACATTACAATATGAATATCAACAATTTGGCAAGGCCTCTGGTTCAACTATAAATCATGATAGAACAGAAATTTTATTGATAGGAAACTGAAGGGGAAACCACCTCGGGCTTCCCTCAATCTGATTAAAGATCATGTAAAAGCATTAGGAATACATTTTGGAGAAAACTCTACTCACCTGAACTTTCGTGAGTTAGTAAGCAAGATTAACGCGCAAATTGAAATTTGGGCGCATTCAAGGCTGACTCTAATAGACCGCATACAGGTAGCTAAAACCTACATGTATAGCCAATTGAATCATGTAATGAATTCGACACACCTTACAGAAGCAATGATTGGAAATATTGAAAGAAGAATATTGAGCTTCATTTGAAATAATAAACTCCACTATTTAAAGAAAATTTACATATGTAGACCGAAGGATTGAGGGGGACTATCTCTGCCAAACCTGAGTTTAAAACAAAAGAAACAAACATTTATATTGGATAGATTTAAAATTTTAAATAACTCTCCCAAACATCCATGGGAAGCAATATATATCTACCTATTTGGCTATATTTGTAAATTTAATAATGAAATTTATAAAAATAACAAACTAACCAAATTACTAGAGCCTCCGGGATCTTATAGGAGAATTAGAGAACTATTATATACATATAGAAATAATCCTAGATTATGGACTAAAGAAAACGATACTTATACAATTTTAAATGAACTTAAAACACCAAGTAAACATGAAATTGAACATCGCCATCCTCAATTTGACTGGTCGGCCATTTGGAAGAACTGGGCAGGTATGGGATCGGCCTCTGTTCAAAGCAGGCTCTTCCTATACTTGCATGACCAATGGCTGACTGGGGAAAAGGCATTTAACAGGCATTTGATAGCCTATTTTGTGATAAATATATAGACTCAAAAAAACAAAACAAAACCATTTAGTACTGTACTGTAACAAAAAGAAATCAGAGAGACAGATTCTAGAAAATAAACTTAGCAACAAATATGGCAAATTTCATATTAATCAGCTATTATATACAAATAATGTTAACGATAAAGAAATTTACAATGAAGTAGTCGAGTATATCAATACGATTATAAAAAGCAAATTGGATAATAGTTAACCATTCGGACTTTAGTAGTAAACCATTATTGGAAACAGGTATACCTGTGAGGATTTTTTTTTCCCACTCACAAATACAGAACAATTCATATAGACAGAGAAATAGCTTACCTTAAGGGGAGATCCGTATGGTACGAGACCTATGCTACGAGACTAACATGAGGTAGTACGGCTCGTACTGGATCTCCCAGTAAAAAGGAAGCTAAGTAAAGAACATTACGAAAACACAAATACTGCACACACCACATCAATACTTTATCTAGTTTTCTCTCTCTCTCTCTCTCTCTCTCTCTCTCTCTCTCTCTCTCACAAACTCAAGTACCTCTTAACTCCTTATTATAGCACACACTAAATCCTATAGAACTTTTAAAATAAATAACAACTATAAGAATTTAATCTCTCAGCCAGTCCTAACAAGTATACAAATTAACGTACAAGACATATAGCACAAGCATATAGCACTACACAGGACAATGCCGATCTCTGGCAAAGATCACTTTAATAAATAAACTCCAAAACCAGCCTGGGTTAAGGAGTATTTCACACAAGGGATATAATGGTGTATAAACCCTATTTCAAAATTCTAAAAACGAAATTCATAAATTAAATACAAATAGCACACACACTGGGAAAAAACAAAAACACAAAAACAAAAGCTCTTTATTTTTCGGAACTAGGGGGTCCCTTCAATGATGATCAGTTTGAGAGGGATCACACCAATAACGGAAACTAAGAAGACAATGAATTGGGGTGCACCGGTCGTGGAGACGAGAAGCGATGGCATATCAGCGGCTACCAAAGTCAACACAGAACTACATCCAGAAGAGACCGATTTCAACTGGGATTTAGTAGATTTTCTCTCTTCGCAAGAATTTGTTCCGGTACCAGTACCTTCACCACCTTCTCCTTCTTTACCACAGGTCGAGGATTTTAAACAGAGACAGAAAGAAGAACTGGAGAAATGTTTACAACAGCAAAAATAAGCAGAACAAGCATTTCTTCTTGAACAGCAACAGCGAGAAGAAGAAGAGGCAAGAAGGAAACGACAGGAAGAAGAAGCAGAGAAGAAACAAAGTCTAGGAGAGAAGGAGAACAGTGAACCTCAAACGGTAACGGTACTCTTAGACATTTTGGCAGAGTTAAGAAGTCTGAAACAAATGTATCAGACTTCTTTATTACGACCCAAGAGAAAAAGACCTTCCCGAGCCAAACAACCGAACCATGTTAGTACACCGGAGATACCACCCTTAGTGATTTCTACCAAATCATCGACAGGAGCAAGTCCAGAAGTAGGCCTTGGCCGTGGCAAAGGCTTACGGCAGTTAAAGCTGATTGCTTCTCGTTCCTGAGTTTGTTTTTTTAAAAAAGCAAACACCCAAAGGCCCTTTTCAGGGCCACTCACTTCTTTCGAAAAGAGATAGTATTCATTTTGCCTCAATCAATTAAAACTCAAAATCCCTTTTATTTTTTTTTAACCGTATGATATACGTGTGTGAGTGCGTGAGTGTAGGCCCTTATTCTAGAAAATCAAAACCAAGAGACACTTGCGTTTTTCACTCTGGTCTATTCTAGTACAAATTTTTACAATCCAATGTCACAACACAACACAACACTTTTTTTAAAAAAAGTTCATAGACTTCTTCTTTATCTTTTTTCTTTCACTCTCTCTGTTTTCTGATTTTCTTCACTTTCACATGTTTTTCCTCCTCCTCTTCTTCCTGACTTATTTTTCTCGTCTTCTTTTCTTTTCTGTCTTCTCTTTCTGGACGTGTCGGGATTCTTCCTCTGCCGAGGGCACCTCTTCTTCCTCCTCCTCCTGCTCCTGTTGTTTCTTAGGGCAGTCTGAAGACCAATGTCCTTTCTCTTGACAATGATAACAGGTATCTTGACTTTTGTCTCTTTTGACGCTGGTCTTGCTTTTTTGACGGTCTGGACATTCTGTAGCCCAATGCTCTTTCTTCTGACACATATAGCAAGTATCTTGACTTTTATTTTGAAAGGAGGGGGAGTGACTCGGCTTGTCTGAAGGAAACTTTCGTATGACACCTCGCAAAGCTCTAATCAGAAGCTCGATCTTTGTGGGCTCTTCCATCGTGCTGGTCGGCATGAGAGTGAAATGAATAATGAGAGGGAAGGCACCAGCCCTTTATATATACACTGAGCCTGACATGGATATATAGGGGTCCATGGCGTTTCAAATGTAGTCATTTGACTTTTTGCAGTCAAGATGAAACGATCGCATCATTTCGTAAAGAAAGAAGAAGAAAGTAAGAGGCAGAAAAGCGATTTATCGCCTCGCACAGTAGCTGAAGTCTTGACTCAGATTCATGCAAGCGATTTTGAAGATGATATGAGTGAGCCAGAATCCAGACCCAGAGAGTCTACACCAAGTCAAAGTCCATCACCAATAGTAAACCCTGAAAATTACTACCACATTCGAGAAACTGACAAACGCTCCTTCAGAAAATTTAGAACCACAGCCAACACGTACACGGTGAGGTTTAAAGATTTCAAGTCCGACTTACCGTTGGAGAAAGCAGAAGATTTCATCACCGATGTGTGGGATTCTTTGTTAACCACACTGAAACAGCAATGTGAAGCCAAAGAAGACAATCGCTTGAGACTTTCCATTCATCACGACAGTTTGAAGTCCCCCGTTTGGATCGAGTTTAGCAGCCCGGCAGAATTGACACCTTCCAAAGTCATGGACAAGATTCAACACGTACAGCAATCCAACGACAAGTTTCACATCACCGATGGAAAAGCGACACTGTTCATGACCCAAGGGACAGGACAAAGCAAAAAGGTATTATTGGTGGACGACCTTCGCAGCATCAAGCGCAGCATCATTCAAATTAACAACCCTCAAAACAAGATGTATTTAGCCCGTGCCATCGTGGTGGGACGAACGTATGCCGACAAGAACGACACGGCAGAATGGAAAAGAGCCTGGAAAACTATTCAACGATCGGACCGAGCCAAACAACGAAGAGAAGCAGAACTCCTGTTACAGCAAGCAGGGATATCCACAGACACCGCTTGTGGCATTCCTGAAATGCAAAAATTGCAAGACGTTTTAGTTCCACGCTACACCTTGAAAGTGCACCCTCAAGAAGTGCGTGGACCTCTGTTATTTCGAGGCAAAGATTTCAAAGACGGAAAATACATTCACGTCTATCATCACGATGAACATTTTGATGCCATCACCAGTATCACTGGATTCCTGTCATACAGTTATTATTGCGAGAAATGTGACTATGGCTATAACAATCGAGAGCAACACAAGCATTGTGGATCGAAATGTGAGGGATGTTAGCGTCTAAACCCTGTCTGGACGAAGGAAAGAATGAGTACATTGCCCAGCTTGTCAGCGCACGTTTGTCAGTCCGACCTGTTACCAACAACATTTGAAGACGCAAGGTTCACAGCGGAAAAGTGCTTGTCAGCTGTTGAGATTGTGCCCTACTTGTGGACAAGGCATACGTACCAATAATACCAAGGCGCACGTCTGTTCAGGAAAGAAACGATGTCACATTTGTCGCCAAATCGTGGACTTGGAACACGAATGCTACATTCAAAAATACCATTCCAAACATCAAGAGGAAGAAGATGACCAGAAGAAAGGGAATTTCATCTTTTTCGATTTTGAATGCATGCAAGAGACTGGTATTCACGTTCCTAATTTCTGCGCGGCTCACCGAGCGTGCGAGCAGTGATCCAAGAGCCTATCTTTACTCATTGCACTCACTGTAGCAAGATTCCTGAAGGACGTGAAAAAATCTTTCGGGGACCGAACACATTGACCGATTTGGCCAATGGATCTTAGACATTATCGACGAGACGTGGAGTCAAGAGGACATCGAACATTACGGAAATTGCCATCGCAATGCCACGGTGATGGTTCACAATTTTTCGGGATACGATGGGCAATTTCTTCTCATATGCTATACGGACGAAGGCACCCAACGTCCTAAAGTGACTTTGAACGGAGCCAAAATCATTTCCATGCAAGTGAGACAAATGCAGTTTAAAGATTCGATGAGTTACTTGGCCATGCCTTTGAGCCGAATCCCTAAAATGTTTGGAATGACAGAAATGGCCAAAGGCTATTTTCCACACTTTTTCAATACCGAATCCAATCAACATACTGTTCTACCCCATTTGCCTGAGGCTCACTACTTCGACCCCGACAACATGCGTACCGAACAACGAGAAGCTTTCTACGCTTGGTACCACACTCACGCCTCGGACCCCTTTGACTTTCAGGAAGAAATGTTAAAATATTGTCGTTCCGACGTGGAGATTTTATGGCGTTGCTGTGGAAAATTTCGAGAACTGTTCATGGAGCACGGAGGGATCGACCCTTTGAAAGAAGCCTGCACCATTGCCAAAGCGTGTTCCTTAGTGTACCGCCAACGATTCATGCCCGAAAACACCCTAGCTGTCATAAGTCCTCAAACGACGAACTTTGTCAAACGTCAATACTCGGTCAAAGCCCTACGCTGGTTACATTATTTGTGCGACAAGGAAGACAAATGGATCCAACATGTCCGCAGTGGATGGTTGGGACTTAGAAGAACCGCAGATCGTGTACGAGTTTAATGGATGCTTATTTCACGGATGTCCCATCTGCTACCCTCAACGTGACACTAAAAATTAGGTTTTACAACGGACCATGGAAGACTTGTACCAGGCCACTTGTCAGCGGCGCTTGAAGTTAGAACAGCAAGGATACCAAGTGGTGGAAATGTGGGAACACGAGTACGGTGACCGATTGAAAACCGATCCCGAGTTTAAACGCATCGTGGAAAGTTACAAGCTGATGAACCCTCTGAACCCGCGGAACAACTTGTACGGAGAACGGACGAATGCCACCTGTTTGCTGTACCAAGCCGACGAAGAGAAAGGAGAAGAAATAAAATACTTGGACGTGTGTTCGCTGTATACTTACGTGTGCAAATACTGTCACTTTCACGCATTGCACCTGCAATTGCTGACGCAACACATCGACCTGGACAACATTCGACAATACGAAGGATTGATCAATTGCAAAGTCTTGCCTCCGACGAACTTGTACCATCCCGTTTTACCACACCATTGCCAAGGAAAACTGATGTTTCCCTTGTGTCGTACTTGTGCCGAAACGTGCAACCAAGAACAACCTTGTCAGCACACTCAGGAAGAACGAGCCTTGACGGGATAGTGGGTTAGCGTGGAATTGTTCAAAGCTCTGGACCTGGGATACCAACTGTTAGAAGTGTACGAAATTTACCACTTTCCCAAGACAGAAAAATACCACAAGGGCGTCGAGACTCAAAAAGGCATTTTCGCAGACTACGTGAATGCCTTTTTGAAACTGAAACAAGAAGCCAGCGGCTATTCTTCCTGGTGCCACACTCCCGAAGGCCAAAAGAAATTCAAAGGGAAATACTGGGGGCAGGAAGGCATCACTTTAGACCACGCAGAGAAAAACGAAGGAAGGCGATCGTTTGCCAAAGTGTTTGTTGGGCAAAATGGCCCAACGACCGTGTTTACCCAAGACGGAGTATTTGACAAATCCTTCTAGCTACTTCCAGATGATTCACGACAAAACTAAATACATGAAACACGTGGACGTCGTTCTTGAGGACTTGATCTTAGTCAATTACGAAGAAGAACTGGACTTTGTAGAAGCCGACGAATTTGGAAATGTCATCACTGCGGCTTACGTGACATCCCATGCTCGTTTAAAACTGTACGAAGCATTAGAACTGTTAGGAGATCGTGAGCCGTATTTTGACACTGACAGTTGCATCTACATCGATCGCCTGAGTCAACAACACCCTAAAATCGATGGAGACCATTTAGGAGCCTGGATGGACGAGCATCCCGACGACAAGATTCTATGTTTTGCAATTGGCGGTCCCAAAAATTACGGCTACGAATACCGGGACAAAAAAAAGGAGAAGTGCAGACGGAGTGTAAAGTGAAATGATTGACTCTCAATTATCGCACCAGTCACGTGGTGAACTTTGGCGTCTTGAAAGAAGTCTTACAGTCTGGACAGGATGGAAATTTTAAAGTGACCACCCACGAACCGCACAAGATTGGACGTTTACCCACACACCAAATCCTCAGCCGACCCTTGGAAAAAGTCTATCAAATCGTGTACCAGAAGCGAGTACAGCATCCTAACCACTTCACTTTACCGTACGATCACGCTAATATTGGTCAGCATATAAAAAGGGACAACGTCCAAGATCGATAGTTCATTGAAACCACCAATACCAAGCGAGAAAGATGAATCCTTTGAAACAGCAAGTATCGAGCGTAAGACTCAAGTCCAACCAGAAAGTCTAGTACGATGCTGTGCCTTGCGATGGCAGGGATGCCTTACGCTATGACCTCTGCGATTCAGTACCACATCATGGAAATTTTGCTACGACAACCACTATACCTACCATGGAAAGTGATGCTGTGCGTGTCAAACCTGACGGATGCTACAGCGATGCCATTCGTCATCGTACGTCTTTTCACTTTACTGGTTTTCATGGTGGATGTCATCATTATGAAACCATGAGGCTACCACCCTACGGATGTCATCCAAAACTGAGCAAACTTCTGCATATTTCACCGTACCCTCATCGAAATGAACCTGTGAAAGACGAATATTCGTTCCCTGTGCGTTTGCCTGAATACTGGGATTTTGAAAGTCGATTCCAAACTTTCCGAGGAAAATGGCCAAAATATCTGGGAGGACTTACGCCCGAAGAATTAGCTAGAGCCGGATTATCTACTTGAGCGAAGGGGATAAAGTCAAGTGCTTCAGTTGCAGTGTGTCACTTCACGAGTGGGAGAAGAAAGATTACGCCTACCTGGAACATGGTCGATGGTCTCCGGATTGTCACTACCTACCTTTAGTGGGACCTCGTCATTGAAGTGGCAAACCATGTCGTTTAAGAAACCAGCTGCTTGGCTAGGAGTCAAAGGTTGGACAACACCTGGACAAGTATTTAAACCCCATTTGAAAAATAATCTTCAAACAGTACCAAACGAATTGCAAGAGGAGATCTACAAGAACATTTGGCTGGGACTTGCCAGAGAAAAATCTCAATGAGTGACTGAGGAACTTTTATGTCGAGAAATTCACAAGAGGAAATTGACAAAAGTCAACAAACAAGTCAGATTTTTCTGGATCAAGGGTGCGCCCTTCCGATTATTCAGCTTTAGACCATTTACAGTTGAAGATTTTATTGACATTCTTGACCATTTCCTGGAATGGCAGTGGCCAGAAATTACTCACTACATTCGTTACTTTCGCTCGAGGAGAAGTGTTTGACTGACATAGTCATGGATAATTTACAAGAGAACATTCGTGGAGTTGAGAGAACGCATTTACCAAGAGTTGGTCAAAATACAAGTGAAAAGCAAAGAACAATTGCATCCGTTACGTCACCGATGTTTAAACAACTGGTACCTAAGTGCTATAAGAGGACTGATTCTGATGAAAGTGTTCCAGTGGCCAGACATTGATGAATCGGGTGAAATTCATAAATTTTGGGATGCCACTCATTCAACTTACAAGGTGATTCTAATACCCCGAATTCCAAAAGACGAGTTAGAGTATTACCAAAATCTTTTACACAACGTAAACTTAGTTCAAGAGGAAACCTCTGTACGACCTGTGGTGTGTGAGTTAGTGACAAAAACATTTTTGGTACGGTACTAAAATAAAATCGATCCTGTTAAAAAAGTACACTTATTACCTTACACCAAAGAAGGTATAAAAACCGACTACCATGCCACGACCTTTATCAATAGTGATACAACAGATTCTGTCTAGGGATATCAATGACAATATTCAAACGGTGGAGGATTACCAACACCTATTACGAGAACTAAGTCCATTGAATTGGGGTCGATGTGTAGAGTGTGTCTTCGTAACTTGCTTTCTGGGATTTCCTTTGCCGGCCGATTCCTTGTGGACTCTTTACGAACAGTACCTACCACTCCAAGAAGCATGAAAGTGGTCCATTTAAATGCACATGAAAAACTCTTTCTGCTCAAAGCTTTGCGCTTTCATCTCGATACTTCTCGACACCCTCATCAGGAAAGAAAGATTCGTCAACTTTTAGGTACTGAAGATGGGTACGATGATCTGTGTGTAGCTTGTGACTTTCACCTTCATTGGAAAGATGTACGTCACTGGAAAAGTTGGGGTTTCGAGGCTTGGACAAAAGAAGTGGCACACTATGCAAAAGATTTGTCATCCTAAAAAATTAAAAACAGTCAGTGAATAAAGTAACTTTTAAACCTGTGTTAATGACAGTACCAGAAGAAGAAGAAGAACCACTCCCTTTAGGACAGGACAGGACCGTCATTGACATCCCCGAAAGACCATTCCGGGAAGACCCTTGTGTGACTGTGCCAAGGAGTGTAGAGACTCTAAGAAGATTACACAATGTCCCTACGATACCACCTCTTGATCACCACAAATGGTATACAGAGACTTGTTTATATTCCACTATGATCGTTTTGACGTGTCTTTTATTCATGTACTTAACCATTTGGATTTTATGTATTTTTGTCTTTCGTGTTGTTCACAATTAAAGATGGCAATAAACGTGTCCTGAAATAAGTATAAAAAACTCTTGTCTTGCCTGTCTTCCTGTCTAAAGTGGCATTCCTTACACTATTACTATGGCTACCTCTACTGTTTCTGCTTCCTCTTCCTCCACCTTCAAAGTCATTGACGATCGTGCCAGTTGGGAGGCCTTATATCTTTGCCATCCCTTTAACATGCTCATTGCCGGACCTAGCGGTTCAGGCAAAACCGAATTTGTCAAACGTTTGATCGAACATAAACATCATTTGTGGAAGGCATTCCTGGCGAAGACGACGGGAACGTGTCTGACCCCAGTCAAACCCATTTGGTTATTTTTGACGAGATGTTAGGAGAAGATGAAGAAGAAATTAAACTGTGGTTTACGCAAAGGGCATCATCGTAATGCCAGTGTCATTTACATCACTCAGAATTTGTGTCAACAAAGTAAAGCCCATCGCACCATCAGTCTCAGTGGTCATTACGTGGTGTTGTTTAAAAGCCCTAGAGATAAATCGCAAGTACAAGTGTTAGCCAAACAGTTAGGAACGCCTTGGCTGACTCATGCTTACGACGATGCCACTCAAACCCCACACGCTTATTTACTCGTAGATTTAAAACCCACCACTCCCGAGTATTTGCGATTTCGTACCCATCTGTTTCACCACTGGTGCCAAAAGGTAGGACCTGTCGTGTACACGTCCCCGTCGTCGACTTAACAACAACCACAGTAACCAAAAAATTCTATAAAAACATCGGTCACTTCGGGTCTGTCTCACACATCGTCAACATGACGTCCCTTCAGTCTCATCTTCCCGTCAAAGTGATTCGTGCTTTGTACGGCATCAGTCGCGAACAAAAATCCACAATACGTGCTCGTGTCTTAGAAGCTAGTCTCAAAGAAGTCTTACGATGGTTTACGGTGACAGCACGTCAATTACTGCAAGGCATCATTCAGATTCCACATCAAACCAAACGTTTTTTTGACAGAAACAAAGCAGCCTTGATGCAACTGGCCGATCCTTGCATCGACACCCAAACCAAACAGCAAATCATTTTGAAACCTGGAGGTAGCTGTTCTCTAGGAGGTGTCATCATTCGCTCCCTCTTAAAATGGGATCCCAATACTCCCAAAGTCGTCCCCAAGACAAAAGCCACGCCCAAACGAACCCAGAAGAAAAAGAAAAAGAGTAACGGTGTCAAGACCAGGTGACAACCTCAAAAAAAGAAAAGCCCACAGAAAACAGCTTCTACCCGCAAGAGATGTACTGCCGCCAGGTCGCAACCTTACATTCGGAAGCCACGACCTGCCGCAACAACGGTGACTGTGTCGCCAGTAGACTCAGGTTCTTCCACTTTTCCGTTGCTGGTGATGCCAGTCAAACCCGATTTGAGACGCGTCTTTCCTACTTTGATGAAACATTGGAAACCCGTGTCTCCAAAAACGTCTCCTCCAGCGGTGACACCCTCTTCCTCTTTAGCGGCAGTGGCCGCTGCTCACAAAGTAACTGACCCCAAAATCAAAGTCCAAGAGAAATTGGGCATGTGAAAGAGTTTACTGGATTTGTTCAAGCAGGAACTATTCCGATTGACTCCGTTGCGAACCCCTCCACGACGCGTGATGCCTGCCATGAAAATGATAAGACGAGCAGACAATCAGTGGCGACGTATTCCAGTATAAAAAGACCTGAGGCAAACGATAGGTTCAGTGTTTTTGTGCTGCTGAACGCCCAAAGATGTCCCCTCAAAGACGTGCACACCGACACCATCGTCGTACTTCTGTCCAAAAAGGAAAAGGAAAAAGAAAAGGACAGTCTCGTCATCCGAGACAACGCTTAGCCAAGCATCGACGTCACCCCCAGAAAAGACACACTCGTCCAAAGAGAAGTCGCCAAACAGGAGGATTTGTTTTGACAAGGAGTACGTAGATGAGATCGTCAAAAAGACTGGTTACAAACCCTACGACTATCTAGTCCATAATAACGGCCTCAAAAGATTAAAGGACACATGTCGAGACATTAACTTCAGTGTATTTTGTGCTCCTGAACACCCAAAGATATCCCCTCAAAGAAGTGCACACCGTCACCATCGTCGTTCTTCTGTCCAAAAAGGAAAAGGAAAAAGAAAAGAACAGTCACGTCATCCAAAAAACACTTAGCCAAACATCGACGTCTGTCCCTGAAAAGACACAGTCGTCCAAAGAGATGCCACCAAAGAGGAGGATTCTTTAACTATTTTCGAAAACAAATTGTCACCTTTATGACGAGGGGATAGTCCAGAAAAAGGATAAAAGGCCGAGTGCCAAGTCATCGACTTTTTGTGTGTGTGTGTTTGTACCCCGGAGCAAGCAAACAAAGATGTCACTCCCCAGAAGCCATCCCTCTTCTACCCACAAATGAAAGAAAAAAGAAGGGAATGCCTCCTCGTTGAGCCAAACATTGGGACGTGTTGTCCGTCCTGTCCAAAGCTTCTCCACCCATGCGAAAACAACTCATTCAAACCGCCTCCAAAGACGTCATCGATATCGTGTGCGAATATTGTCTGAAAGTCTTGAAAGATACGATACCTTTGTCTAAACATCAGAACGAATGCTTAGCCAATCATCGACACGTTTTTCGCCAAATGGTTAAGAAGAAAAACCCCATTCGTCAAAAGAAAAAGATGTTGGTACAACGCGGAGGATTTGTGCACCTATTGTTAACACCCATACTAAAAGCCACATTGGCACCACTGATTACAGGACTCGTGACGGGAGCTGCTTCACAAGGGATAGGTCAAAGATATAAAGGTCTAAGAAGATAAAAGGGACCTCTAGAATGAAAAGATCTCAGACGTGTCCCTTGAAATCCGATGGAAGGACGAAAATTGGCTTTAGTGCCTTACAAACGATGGATGGAATACCATCGTTGGCAAGAACAACGAACCCCGCATTTACCTCCCAATCCTCTTTTGACCGAGATGTCCCAGTTACAGCACGAATTGCAATCATTGAGGGATCTCAGCGATTTGTCAGAAATGGAATAATCGCAAAGGTACGGTCAACTGTTGCAACGACTGCAACTCTTTCACCAGAAAGCTTTAGACGAAACAGCTCTACCCACTCTGAAAGTCGTTAAGGCTCTGATGAAAAGTTCGTTATCATCATCACCAACACCATCACCCCCAGTGGTCAAGACAGACGTAGCATCACGGATGTCTGAGGACGAAGAGGCACGAGAAGTCTTTGAAACACCGTCAGCAGTTCCCATCCCTAGTAAGATTGCAGTGTCCTTGTTGACCCCTTCCCCTACACCCCAACTAGAAGAACTTAAAGCTTAGGTTAAAAAGATGATGTCCACTCCTTCTTCAAAAGAATTCAAAAAGAAAGAAGAGAAACCAGAAGTGAAAAAAGAAAAGAAGACCAAAGTCATCCCATTACCACCACCACAACCACCAAAACAACCTTCGACTTCTACTCCCGTTTCACATCTGACACGAAAAGCCGTTTCTAAACCACCCCCTCGTCCCATTCAGGGTACCATCAGCGAAGAGTGGATTACTTATTAAAAATGGAAAAGGTGTTAGCCAGCATTTACTACTATTCAGCCGATCCTGCAGGTTACGGAGGAGTTCAGAAATTGTATCGTGCTGCCAAAACTCGACTGAAAAGTGTCCGTTTACCTCAAGTGCAACGCTGGTTACAAGAACAAGTCACGTACACCTAACACAAGCCCATTCGACGAAAATTTTCCGGAAGTCGCACCCGAGTGGAGGGCATCTATCAGGAATGGCAAGCCGATTTAGCTGATGTCTCTCATTTGGCTACCTACAATCGTGGTTACAAATATTTGTTTTGTGTCATCGACGTCTTTTCTAAATTTGCTTGGGTCGTGCCATTGACTTCCAAATCGAGCAGTGAGTTAGTGCGAACCCTCAAACTGGTGTTGAAACAAAGCGGTCGTCACCCTCTTCGATGGCAAACCGACAAAGGCACCGAATTTCTGAACCAAGCTTTCCAAAAAGAATTGAAGAAACGTGACATTCATTTCCGACTAAAAACAAACATTACAGAAGACATACTTGACACCTACTCCAGTTTCGTAAAAATTTACACTGATGGATCTAAAACACCAGAACCACCCAGAACAGCAGCAGCAGTGGTAATCCCAGAATTCAACATTCAAATGGGAACCAGATTGCCGGACCACTGCTCTACTTACACTGCTGAATTCTGGGCCATAAATGAATCCTTAAACTGTGTCTTAGAAAACAACATCCCTAAAGCAGTAATCATTAGCGACTCCCTTAGTGTAATAACATCAATTAAAACAAATAACACTAAATCAGGAAAAGCGTTCCTTGCCAGGGCTTACCACATGCTTAAAGAACTATCCATCAAAAACCTACACGTAGAAATTATATGGATACCATTACATATAGGAATCTCTGGCAACGAACAGGCGGACAAAGTCGCTAAAAGTGAAGTAGGAGACTCTAACCCAGCCCCACTAAAATATAGCATTACAGAAGCCAAAAGCCTAGCCAGAACATACATTAACAATAAATGGCAGGAATACTGGAATGCTACCAATAAGGGCAGAAAATTATACTCCACCATTAAGGGAGTAGATAGGTCCATTAAACCACCCAAAGTTAACAGCCAGGACCAAAAAATTATAAATCGAATCAGAACAGGAATAACAAAACTAGCCGGCAGCTTTCGTAAATATTTAGGACCAAAACCAGCTAATATAAACTGTTACCACTGCCGCACCATAGAAGACCACCAACACATTTTCAGTGACTGCCCTCAAAATCAGTTGGCCAGAAGTACATTTCAAAAAGTACAAAAAGAAATTGGATCCCCAATAACATACCCAGAGTTCCTAGATAGAAACAACAATTTTAATACAAGATATAGGAACATCATTAACTATTTAAACCAAACCGGACTCAAAAGGAAAATCTAACACCCCATTAAATATCCTGTCAGGCAAACAACTCTTCCAGTTCACTAATCGTATAGTGCGGGTGGCATAACCGCTGGACGGGTGTTTTTGATATGTCATCAGGGACCTGAGTATTCAGCAAACACACTTGTCCTTACAAATCAGAACCATATGCATAAATACTTTACTCAATATAAACGGCTCAAACATGGGGTGGACGTCTTTGATATTTCGACCAGGGACCTGATTATTCAGCAAAGACGTCTGCCTCTTCCTATAAATAAGCACTGGATAGGTGTCTTTGATATGTCAACAGGGACCTGAGTATTCAGCAAACACACTTGTCCCTTTACAAATTAGATGCATATGCATAAATACTTTATTCAATATAAACGGCTCAAACATGGAATGGACGTCTTTGATATGTCGACCAGGGACCTGATTATTCAGCAAAGACATCTGTCCCTTCCTATAAATAAACACTGGATAGGTGTCTATGATATGTCGATAGGGACCTGATTATTCAGCATTGACGCCTGTCCACCCCCAAATCAAGCCACACGCATAAAATACGCTTATCATGAAAACGGCTCAAAACATGGGATAGAGTCCTTGATATGTCGAACAGGGACCTGATTATTCAGCAAAGACGTCTGTCCCCGCCAATAAAATAAATAGCCGTAAGCCAGGCCCACCACCTAAACCAATTCTAATTAATTTATAAAAAAATATTTCTTTTTATATACCTCTATCACCCCCCTCTTTCTGCTTCTAACTAACCCACTTATACCACTTGCTCTCAACCAAAAGAAGGCAGTCACCCCAATAGAATTAGAGAGCCCAAACATCGGGACCATCAGGGCCCGCCACACAAGGCGTTCACATAATCAGATTAGGGAAGTACAATAGGGCCCCAAATAGACAATATAAGGTGGTCAGAAAGCCCAATGACCACCAGGCCCCGCTGCACAAGGCGGCAAAAAACTACTCTAAGCCAAGTGATCGGTCCCAAATAACCAAAGGTCAAACACCCAAAGACCAATCGGCCCCTAAAGCAAGTACACCCAGTAAGACCCCAAAAAGAATCTCATATAAGGTGGTCTAAGCCCGGGACCATCAGGGCCAGTCACACAAGGTGACAAATACTGGTACCAAACTGAAAGTAATCCAAGGTTCTCTAGCTAACACATAATCCTTTATCTTAATAAAAACAGCACAGAGTTTCAAAATTCCTAGTCCGTGCAGGAAGACCAATTTTAGATCAATACCCTGGAAACAACGGACACCACCCTGCGGCTACATTGTTGCAAGTGTCTAGTACCGTGACGTCACCCTACCTGTTCCATTCCTATTGTCCCTATACAAACTTCCCATTGTCGCTATACAAGCCCAGGGTTTTGAATTTGTCGCTATAAATCTTGTCGCTATACAAACCCAGGGAGGTCTGTGATGTATTTTTTCCATTGTCGCTATAAAGGCAAGGCTGTACCATTTGTCGCTATAAATCTTGTTGCCATAGTGCAAACACCCTGTTTTAACATTAAAGTGCCATTGACGCTAAACTACCCCACTATACTACTGATACATAACGTTTCTAAAAATCACTAAATCGCACAGACCATATGAGAATACAAGACATAATTTGTTTCCCTCACCAAACACCATGGAACATATTGGCAGACAAGGGCAGGCAAAAAATGATTCCCATCAAAATGAAGAAAAGAATCATGGAAAAAGATTATGCCCAGCCCCTGTATTGCTAGTAAAGCATTCCAGCCATATAAATTAGCATGGAATAGAACGTCCAGGTTTCAAGACGATAGGGTAGCGTTATAGTTTCTGAGAATGCCAATTACAGCTGTATTTATAATTAATCACATAGCTCTAATAAAATCATATGAAAACATTTTGGAAGGAAAAATAATTTAACATACCAGCTTGGTGCCCAGTCGTCGCGTAACAAATAAGTGAAGTGCGTATAAACAGTCATATATGTGGTTAAACTTAGTTCTATCGGAATGTCCAAAACAGTATCTCAGAGAGAGAGAGAGAGAGAGAGAGAGAGAGAGAGAGAGAGGGGGGGAAGGATTGTTTGAATGATTTCACTATGGTTTTGCAATCTTCACATTCTAAAAGTACGGAAGGAGGGATACGAACGAGATGAATATATGAAGACTCAATAAAAGTAATGACAAGACCAATGACACCATTAACAGGTTAATTGTAACTAAAATGTAGTATTCACACATTATTTGTTGATACTAGGTCAATACTGACAACAAAACCTAACAAATGTATTTCACTAGCGCAAACATACGTGACGCTGCTGCCTCGCTCTGACTGGAGCAAAACGGTGAAAGCCGCGGAGTTCACGTCAGATAATTTTTTAAAAATTGTATGTTCTTCACATTGTTAAATAATAAAAGAGACGTGCTGTGCCGACAAAAGTTACAGTTTGCTAAATTCAACAGTTTTTAGAGAGGTGATAGAAATATTTAACAAATTTAACATGAAACCAGTATTATCAGTATCTCGACAAAATTCCAGTTTCTTTATGTTTTGGTGGTATAAAAGACTGGTGTAAGCTATTTGCGTTGAAAACAAACATTAAAAGACAAGAGTGTTAGTCTGCTGATTGCAAACAATAACAAAGACGTACTTTAATAATTTAGAAAAAAACCGCAGATCTATATTATATTATCTATCTAGATTATAACTGACATAAGCAGCCGCCTAAGTAAAATGGTTTAAACAGCACACACACACACACACACACACACACACACACCCAC
Organism: Megalonaias nervosa; assembly: GCA_016617855.1. Classification (NCBI taxonomy): domain Eukaryota; kingdom Metazoa; phylum Mollusca; class Bivalvia; order Unionida; family Unionidae; genus Megalonaias; species Megalonaias nervosa. The sequence goes on along the minus strand of JAECUM010013324.1, from coordinate 39,455 downwards.
ACACAAATAATTATTTGAAGTAAGGATATACTTGTAGTTATATGAAGCTAAATTTACAATACATAATTTACAATGTTAACCGAGACTGATTCAGCAAAATATAGAATTTATGGAAAACAAAGGTCGTATTTAAAACTACACATGGTGACAGTAAAGGAAGCACCTGTAGTAGAGTCGGTCATATGGATAACAAAACTGTACATAATATAAAATTATTCCCAATTCCAGAAAGATTGAAGACACGTTGTAAATTGTGAAAATAGAAATATCTGTTCTAGATGGTCGTCCTGTTGGCACGTTGTAACACTTAAAGACAATTTACCAATAATAAACTATTTTCTGCATTTTTCTATTTCGTTTTATAAGGAGTGACAAAGAACGATTCTTAAGGTCCAGTTGTTTACATAAATAGCTTTGTGGGCTGTTTACTGCACGCAAAGAAACTTGGCAAGTAAATATTAAATGGCATTCCATCCACCCCAGTTTTCTTGAATAATATGCTGGTGGTCATAAAGCAAAGGATTTTAGGTAAAATATTAAACCAGCTTTTACCAATAAGGAAATTCTGTGAAATAAATACACCGTTTTATGTGAAGACCATAAATTAATAATGATCTAGTGAGGTTTGTGAAATGTTTAATAACTTCCTTGTGTACGTAGCTAAAGATATTTGCAAAACGTCCATTAAAGTAAATAATTCACATCCTAGAGTATCTGATATACCACAAATGACCTCAACAGGAAATAAGCTGAAAAGTATCCTTGTAGATGAAAATTTTGTAAAGAAATAGATAAGTATGTTAGGTGCTGCCAAATTTCTACAACTAGCAAAGCCTGTCTTTGTGAAGCGTCTTACTATATTCATAAACAAGTCACTAGTAACATCAGTGTTTCCAGAAAATCTTAAACTTGCGCTGGATGTACTTATAGATAAACAAGACTATCTACTTTGATAAAGGGCACAATTGACCAGGTAGCGTACTTCCAACAATTTCTAAAGAGGAACATATTATCGACCTGTTGTGTATCCAATTTCGATCCATTCTTATCTATCTTCATTTAGATCAGGTTATTGTTGTCACAAGTTCCAAAGAAGAATTATTGGATTCTTGTGTGAAGCTCTCGATGAAAACGGTACATTGCCGTTATTCTCATTGATCTAACTCAGGCTGGTGACTGTTAGTAGTATAGTGGGACGATATAGCGTCACATAGATCGTAATGTTAAATTTAGGGGGTTGTACCGTAGCCCCAAAATTTATAGCGTCACGTAGACCGTAATGTTAAATTTGGTCAGTTGTACCGTAGCCCCAAAATTTATAGCGTCACGTAATGGGAATTTTAACATGGGTGGGCCTGTATAGCGTCAAGATTTATAGCGTCAAATGGTACACCCTGGGCCTGTATAGCGTCAGTGGAAATTTAACATGGGTGGGACTATAGACGGACAAGATTTATAGCGACACGTAGACCGTAATGTTAAATTAGAAGGGTTGTACCCTGGCGACAAGATTTATAGCCTCACGTAGACCTCTATGTTAAATTTAGGGGGTTGTACCGTAACCTCAAGATTTATAGCCTCACGTAGACTTCTATGTTAAATTTGGTCATTTTCACTATAGCCTCAAGATTTATAGCTCACGGGACCCTACTTTGTACCCTACGGACAAAGGAAATTGAACATGGGGAAATATTGGGTCTGTCTAGCGACAAAAATATTGGGCCTGTCTAGCGACAAAAATATTGGTCCTGTATAGCGACAAGAGGAATGGAACAGGTAGGGTCTATTTTTAGCTACAATGTTTGGTCAATCTCTGTTAAAAACCCTTTTATGTATTTATAGCTACAACCTGTGGAAAATACAAGTCTATATTTATAGCCTCAAACAATTTCTAGCTTCAGTGACTTCACTGAACTGGCTGACCTGAATACGCGATACTGTGTGACGTCACTGAAATGGCTGACCTGAATACGCGATATTGTAGGTAGGTGAAATGAATTGGATATGGATAAAGGGAGTTTTATAGGGAAAAAGACCAATACACACACAAAAGAAAGGGAGAAAGAAAAAATCCCAATATCTCCTATCCACATCAACGGTCGCGAATGCATAAAACACACCATACTTACTATTCATACCAACGAATGAGAATGCATTAAACAGACCCATAGACTATCCACACCAACGAATGAGTATAATATTTATTTTTATTTTGATTCTGATTCAAGATTATAATATTTATATTTTTTATTTCTGATTCACGCATAAAACAGACACATAGACTATCCACACCAACGAATGCTAATGCATAAAACATACCCATAGACTATTCACACCAACAAACGCGAATGCATAGAACAGACACATACCTACTATCCACACAGACGGGAAGAGAAGAAAAGCACAGACCATATCTACTATTCACACCAACGTACGCGAACGCATACAAAACACACACCATATCTACTATCCACACCAAAGTACGCGAACGCATACAAAACACACACCATATCTACTATCCACACCAACGAATGCGAATGCATAAAACAGACACATACCTACTATCCACACAGACGGGAAGAAAAGAAAAGCACAGACCATATCTACTATCCACACCAACTTACGCGAATGCATGAAACATACACACATAGACTATCCACACCAACGAACGAGAATGCATAAAACATACTATAGACTATCCACACCAACGAACGCGAATGCATAATACAGACACATACCTACTATCCACACAGACGGGAAGAAAAGAAAAGCACAGACCATATCTACTATCCACACCAAAGTACGCGAACGCATACAAAACACACACAATATCTACTATCCACACCAACGAATGCGAATGCATAAAACACACTATACTATTCACACCGACGAACGCGAATGCATAATACAGACACATACCTACTATCCACACAGACGGGAAGAAAAGAAAAGCACAGACCATATCTACTATCCACACCAAAGTACGCGAACGCATACAAAACACACACAATATCTACTATCCACACCAACGAATGCGAATGCATAAAACACACTATACTATTCACACCGACGAACGCGAATGCATAATACAGACACATACCTACTATCCACACAGACGGGAAGAGAAGAAAAGCACAGACCATATCTACTATCCACACCAACGTACGCAAACGCATACAAAACACACACCATTTTTAGCTACAATTTTTGGTCAATTTCTGTTTAAAAACCCTTGTATGTATTTATAGCTACAACCTGTGGAAAACCCAAGCCTATATTTATAGCCTTAAAATTTCTAGCTTCAGTGACGTCACTGAACTGGCTGACCGGAATACTCGATACTGTGTGACGTCACTGTGCAAGAGAAGATCTACAAGGACATTTGGCTGGGACTTGCCAGAGCCAGATCTCAATGGGTGACTGTAGAACTTTTATGTCGAGAAATTTACAAGAGGAAATTGACAAAAGTCAACAAACAAGTCAGATTTCTCTGGATCAAGGGTGTATTCTTCCTAATATTCCGCTTTAGATCATTTACATTACAAGATTTTAATGACATTCTTGACCGTTCCCTGTCATGGAAGTGGCCAGAAATGACTCACATTGTCCGTTACTTTCGCTCGAGGAGAAGTGTTTGATACTTTACAAGAGAACATTCGTGGTTTGCCTGTGGAGTTGAGAGAACACATTTACCGCGAGTTCGTCAAAATACAAGTGAAACGCATAGAACCATTGCATCCGTTACGTCACTGATGGTACCTAAATGCTATAAGAGGACTGATTCTGATGAAAGTGTTCCAGTGGTCAGACATTGATGAATCGCGTGAAATTCATAAATTTTTGGATGCCACTCATTCAACTTACAAGGTGATCCTAATACACTGAATTCCAACGGACGAGTTAGAGCAGAGTTGGGCAAACTTTCCAGTGCAAGGGCCGCATACACAAATTTACAATTTTAGCGGGCCGCATAGTTCATTAAGTAAAATAATTAATATTTGAAATAGCAAAAACAAAAGGTTTTTCTAAATAACATCATAATTAATTTTCAGTTGTTAATATGTTGTTAACATTTGAAAACTTAAACTTCAAAAGAAGCACATTTACTTGATAAACAGAGTAACATAAACAGAATCAGTGCGAATGATGCAGCTGATCACATTCATTAACCAGTTTGTCAGAATTTGGTGACAAGTTGCTCGTTCTGATCTTTAAAACTGAGTGAAGATTTGAATCTGTGAGAAGTGATCTGTTCTTTGACTTGTTGACTTTCATAGTAGAGAAAGTCTGCTCACAAATGTAGGTTGATGCAAACAACACAAACATCTTTCTGGCAAATTCTTTCAGATTTTGAAACTTTCCTGGGTGTAGAGAAGCATAAAACTCAATCAGGGGTTTGGTTTCAAAAGTTCTTCTTAAGGAATTGTCGGCCTGCAAATCAATCAGTTCCATCTGCAGTTTTTCAGTGGCTGTTTCAATGTCACAAGCAAAGGGTGAGCTGAGCAGGTTGAACTGTTTTTCCATTGCCTTGAAATCAGCAAACCTCCAGATAAATTCTTCTCTTAAAGCCGTGATCTGACAACTGTACTTGTCAGATAATGCTTGTTAAACAGTCTGCGTCTTCAAAAGAGGAAAATGAGCAAAGTTCTGCTCATTCAGCTGCTTGGCAAAAAGTTTAAGCCCCATTTGAAAGGATTTCACTTCCACGTACAATTCATGAGCAAATACACCTTTTCCTTGAAGTTTAGTGTTCAGCTCATTCAATTTTTGCATTATGTCCACAGTAAATGCAAAATCACAAATCCATTCTTCACTCTGCATTTGTTTTGAAAAGTCACAAGAGATATCTTTCATAGAAAAAAACATGAGAATCTCTGCTTTGAGGTCCCACACCCTCTTTAGTACTTTTCCCATGCTTAACAAGCGGACATTTGTGTGGTACAGCACATCAGTGAAATCAGCTTCCATATCTTCCAACAGGCTTCGGAACTGCCTGTGTTTCAGTCCCCTTGCTCTTATTGCATTCACTGCACACACGACTGGATCCACAACATGCTTAAGATTTAAAGAAGACTTACAGAGGCTTTCTTGATGTATGATGCAGTGAAAGGACAGTACACTGTGCAGTGGGAAATCTTTAATTTTATCATTAACTTCACAAGGCCGGAATGTTTACCTGTGAGTGAAGGAGCCCCGTCAGTTGTAATACTTGCCATTTTATCTAAGCTTAATCCAGATCTGATTAAACTGTTAATGACACTGTTGTACAAATCTTTCCCAGTACAAGTGTCTTTGAGAGACTCCATAGATAACAATTCCTCTGTAATGTCAAAGTTTGCATCAATTCCTCTGATAAAAATAAGCAACTGTGCAGTATCCTGAATATCAGTACTCTCATCCAAAGCAATAGAAAACCACTGAAAACTATCACTGGCCTTTAACAGTTGTTCTTGAAGATTCACTGCAATTGCGTCTATGCGACGAACAATAGTTCTTCGTGCTAATGATATGGCTTCTACTTTTGACTTGGCTTCAGGACACACAACACTGACAGCATCAATCATACAATCTTTAATAAATTCTGCTTCCGAAAATGGTTTGTTTTGCTTTGCGATTTTGTTGGCCAACACGAAACTTGCCTTTGTTGCATTCTCTTGTAAAGATGAAGTTTTCACAAACACAGCTTGCTGTTGTTTCAACTTTTTAGCAGATCAGTTGCTTTCTTTTGCAGTTCTTGTTTTGATAAATTTTTCCAAAGTTACCGTGCTTAGTTTGAAAGTGACGTTTCAAATTGAACTCCTTGAAAACGGCAATAGTGTCTTGACAAATCAAACACACAGCTTTAACTCCAACATCAGTAAAGAAATACTTGTCAGTCCACTCCTTGTTAAACGCACGGCATTCATCTTCAATTTTTCGCTTTCTAGATATCCTCGAACAACTCATTTTGGGTAAACTTTGGCAGATAATAAAAGCTTTTTTAAATGATCGATACGGAACTGTCAATCTCGGTAAATTCTTCACTTCAACAATTTTGCGTTAACTGCGAGTCACTCATCTGCCATGGCGGGTGCATACATTGTTCAAAAAATCTTTTTGGCGCGTAAGCGCGCTGATTCCGATGACACACAGTCAAGACACACTGACGACGCACTCAGCCAATCACGAGCGTGTGAATAGTGAAAGACAACGCATGCGCGCGCTCACCTCGATCGACCCATCCGGTGGGAAAAAATCATAGATATATGAATAGAATGCGAAACACGCCAAACAAAGTTCCATTGAAATTTCTATGGCTTTTCCCACTGGGTGGGTATTTGGCATCGCGTGGTTACATTTCTCTCAAAATTAGAAAGAAATTTTATCCTAGAGAAAATTAAATAGCGTGAACATAGGACTTGTTCCTAGGCCGCATGAAAGCCCTTGGCGGGCCACATGAAAGCCCTTGGCGAGCCGCATGCGGCCCGCGGGCCGTAGTTTGCCCACCCCTGAGTTAGAGGATTACAACAAATCTTTACAAGAACACTTCTTTCTAGTTCAAGAGGAAACTTCTGTGCGACGTGTAGTGTGTGAGTTAGTGAACAAAATTTTTTTGTTACGATACTAAAATAAAATCGAGGCTGTTCAAAAAGTACGCTTATTACCTGACACCAAAGAGGGTATAAAAACGGACTACCATGCCAGGACCTTTATCAATAGTGATACAACAGATTCCGTGGAAGGAAATCAATGACACTATTCAAACGGTGGAGGATTACCAACACCTATTACGAGAACTGTGTCCATTGAATTGGGGTCGACGTGTAGTGTGTGTCTCAGTGACTTGCTTTCTAGGATTTCGTTTACCAGCCGATTCCTTGTGGACTCTTTACGAACAGTACATACCACTCCAAAAAGCATGAAAGTGGTCCCTTTAAATGTACACGAGAGACTCATTCTGCTCAAAGCTTTGCGCTTTCATCTTGATACTTCTCAACCTGTACGGGAAAACAAGATTCGTCAACTTTTGGGCACTGAAGATGTGTGCGACGACGTATGTGTAGCTTGTGACTTACACCCTCACTGGAAGGACGTACGTGACTGGAAAAGTTGGGGTTTTGAGGCTTAGGACAAAAGAAGTGGCACACTATGCAAAAGATTTGTCATCCTAAAAAATTAAAACGTTCAGTGAAAAAAGTAACTTTTAAACCAGTGTTAGCGACAGTGCCAGAAGAAGAAGAAGAAGAAGTCGTGACCGAGGAAAAACCACTCTCTTCAGGACAGAACCATTATTGACATCCCCGAAAGGCCATTCCGGCAAGGCATCATTCAGATTCCACATCAAACCAAGCGTTTTATTGAGAGAAACAAAGTCGCCTTGACGCAGCTAGGCGATCCTCGCATTGACACTCAAACCAAAAAGAAAATCATTTTGAAATCTGGGGGTAGCGGTTCGCTAGGAGGTGTCATCATTAGTTCCCTCTTAAAATGGGATCCTAATGCTCCCAAAGTCGTCCCCAAGAAAAAAGCCACGCCCAAACGTACCCAGAAGAAAAAGAAAATGAGCAACGGTGTCAAGACCAGGTCACAGCCTCAAGAAAAAAAAGTCCACAGAAAACAGTTCTACCCGGAAGAGAGTGTCTCCAAAAACTTGTGTTACAGAGTTTACTGGATTTGTTCAAGCAAGAGCTGTCCCGATTTAGTCCGTTGCGAACTCCTCCACGACGTGTGTTGCCTGTCATCAAGTTGATACGACGTAAAGACAATCAGTGGCGACGCATTCCACTATAAAAAAGACCTGAGGCAAACGAAAGGTTTATTGTCTTTGTGCTGCTGAACGCCCAAGGATGTCCCCTCAAAGAAGTGCACACCGTTACCATCGTGTTCCTTCTTTGGTCCAAAACTGAAAAGGAAAACAAGAAAGACAGTCACGGCATCCTAAAAAGCGCTTAGCCAAACATCAACGTCACCCCCAGAAAAGACACACTCGTCCAAAGAAAAAGAGGAGCTACCAAAGAGGAGGATTCTTTGGCGATTTTGGAAAACACATCATCACCTTTATGACGAAGCGATAGTCCCCAAAAAAGGATAAAAGACCGTGTGACAAGTCATCGACTTAGTGTATTTTTGCTGTGTGCCACGGAACCAGCGAACCAACCGAGAAAGATGTCACTTCAGAAAAGACATTCCTCTTCTACCCCCAAAGGAAAGAAAAGGAAAGGACTGCCACCTCGTTTAGCCAAACATTGGGACATGTTGTCCGTCCTGTGCAAAGCTCCTCCACCCATGCGAAAAAAAAACCTCATTCAAACTGCCTCCAAGGATGTCATCGATACCGTGTGCGAATATTGTCTGAATGTCTTGAAAGGCACAATACCTTTGTCTAAACACCAGAAAGAATGCTTAGCCAAACATGGACATGTTCTTCGCCAAATGGTCCAAAAGAAAATACCCATTGGTCAAAAGAAAAAGATGTTGGTGCAACGCGGAGGAATTTTGCTCTTTTTGCCCATGTTGCTGAAAAGAGTAATTGGAACAATAAGAGGACCCTTGTTGAAAGGACTATTGGGAACGATGGGAAACATCCGGGAGGATGAAGATAAAAAGATCCAAGAAGATAAAAGGGATCTTTGGAGTCAAAACATCTCAGATGTGAACCTTGAAATCCGATAGAAGGACGAAAACTGGCTTTAGTCCCTTACAAACGATGGATGGAATACCATCGTTGGCAAGAACAACGAACCCCGCATTTACCTCCCAATACTCATTTGACCGAGATTTCCCAGTTACAACACGAAATACAATCATTGATGGATCGCAGCGATTTGTCAGAAACGGGAAAATCTCAACGGTACGGTCAATTGTTGCAACGACTGCAACTCTTTCACCAGAAAGCTTTAGACGAATCAGCTCTACCCACTCTGAAAGATTTTAAGGCCTTGATGAAAAGTTCACCAACACCACCACTACCATCTCCAGAGATCAGAACAGATGCAGCCCCATGGTTGCCTGAGGAAAAAGAGGCAAGAGAAGTCTTTCAAACACCGTCAGCAACTCCTATCCCTAGTAAGATTGCAGCGTCCTTGTTGACCCCTTCCCCTACACCCCAACTAGAAGAACTTAAAGATTGGGTTAAAAAGTTGATGTCCACTCCACCTTCGACAGAAGTGAAAAAGAAAGAAGGGAAAGCAGAAGTGAAAAAAGAAAAGAAGACCAAAGTTATTCCATTACCGCCACCACCACCAACACCACTACCTTCGACTTCTACTCCCGTTTCACATCGGACACGTAAAGTCGTTTCTAAACCACACCCTCGTCCCATTCAGAGTAGCATCAACGAAGAGTGGATCACTTATTAAAAATGTTGAAGGTGTTAGCCAGCGTTTACTACGTTCCATCCTATCCTGCAGGTTACGCAGGAGTTCAGAAATTGTATCGTGCTGCCAAAACTCGACTGAAAAGTGTCCGTTTACCTCAAGTGCAACGCTGGTTACAAGAACAAGTCACGTACACCTAACACAAGCCCATTCGACGAAAATTTTCCGGAAGTCGCACCCGAGTGGAGGGCATCTATCAGGAATGGCAAGCCGATTTAGCTGATGTCTCTCATTTGGCTACCTACAATCGTGGTTACAAATATTTGTTTTGTGTCATCGACGTCTTTTCTAAATTTGCTTGGGTCGTGCCATTGACTTCCAAATCGAGCAGTGAGTTAGTGCGAACCCTCAAACTGGTGTTGAAACAAAGCGGTCGTCACCCTCTTCGATGGCAAACTGACAAGGCACCGAATTTCTAAACCAAGCTTTCCAAAAGGAATTGAGGAAACGTGACGTACATTTTTTCACCACCGATAATCCCGAAACCAAAGCCAGCATCGTGGAACGTTTTCAACGCACCTTGAAAGAACACATGTGGAAATATTTTACGCATCAACACACTCTCAAGTACATCGATGTCTTGCCACATCTCGTACAACCAATCTTACCATCGGAGCATCGGACGTGTCCCCCTAGAAGTGACTCCCGACAACGAAGTGACCGTCTTCGAGCGCCTGTTTGGTACGTCCGAAACAGTGACTGTCCCCAAGAAAGGTGGAGTGTTGGCAGCAGCAGACTGGGTGCGCATTGGCTAAAACAAACGCACTTTCGACAAAGGTTACTTACCCAACTGGACCACTGAATTGTTTCGTGTCACCGAACGTGTGCGCGGCCGTGATCCTCCCTTCTATAAATTGGAAGACATGAACGGGGAAGTGTAAAAAGAAGACGACGTGTACGAGATCGGAAGTATTCTTTATCAAAGAACTCGTAAAGTGGGAAGAAAAAACGTGTCAAAGAAGTCAAAGTACGTTGGAAAGGATATCTTCCCAGTTTTGACTCTTGGATCGATGCTTCGCAACTCATCGACTATAAAAAGAAGTGACCATCATGCCCTTCAACACAACATCAGCTACCACAGTGACCACTCCTTCCCCTGCAAGATCTTCAAAAGGAACCCTTGTGGGTGTGGTGTGGAGAACGTGTGCCTAAAATGCAAATCGTCTTTTTCTGCCAAATCTTTGTGGTGTATTGTGTCATCGGTGCTGCCATTGCCAATTTGAGTTTGCAACAAGGACACAACAAATGTGGACCATTTTACTTAGCAGTTGCATTGGTTACCTTCTTCCCAATCTGTCTCTGAAATATTCCTCTAACGGGAACAACAACAACGGGAGTCTTGCGTCCAACGTTAGTCCCCCTTCCAACAGTCACCCTAACTATCCTCTTTTAGACACTCTTCTGACTTCCAGTGACTCCTCGGACACTAGAACTCTTGAATTATGAACAACCAATGTTACTTAACTTTACCCAGTGAGAGTTCCATGGAGGTGTTTCCCAATAACACTTTGTGCTGTTACCAAATCACCTCAGGCCATCCAATTGGATCACGAAGTCCATTGGGAAGTGGCTTTGTTGGAAATGATGCACCCTACACAAATCAAAAACATCGTTGAAAATCAAAACACTTTTACGGTAGAAGTTCATGACGAATAAGTGCAACAACACTTGGATGAACGCAGCAGTGTAGCTGACTTTATGAAATCACAAGACCCCAAAACTAAACGAACCACTTATCGGTTGAAAATTCCCCCAGGCCATTATTTTAGTGGTCAACATTTGGTGAACGCTATTGCTGACAGGTTATATGCCATGTTTGGTAAAGTCTTGGAGAAAACCAAAAAAAGTGTCGCGATCGATTACCACAAAATAGCTCGTCGCCTAATGATGAAATTTTCAGAGGACAAAGTATTGGCCATTACATTTTGTCCTGAGTTGTATGACATTTTGGGTGGAGACCCCAAGTTGATCAAGACTGCAAACGAAATACCAGCCGTGACAAGTAACTCGGATTTTGCGAAATATTTTCGATTCCCTGTAGAAATGAACCAAGGACTAAATTTGATTTTTGTGTACTCCGATGTGGCGGAGTACAACGTGGTGGGATACACCTCCGTACCGTTACTGCGTGTCATTCCTTTTAAAGTGGATTCTGCCACGAACGCTGACGAGGAAGGTGGAAACACCTATCACGTTCACCGCGAATTTGTACATCCTCACTATTTGCCCGTCAGTAAGTCGTATTTCGACACTGTCGACATTACTATAAAAGGAGATCTGGGACAAAATATTCCATTCACCAAAGGGAAAGTCACAGTGAAACCCCATTTTCGAAAGCGATTACTCTAACCTTTTGTAAGTCATGTATCCCGTGTACCAAGGAGTTGCTCGACAGCGAGGACATGGTTTAGGTGATATGCTCAAATCAGCCTTTCGTACAGTGGCTCCCATTTTGAAACCAATGATGACACGGGGATGGCACGCCTTGAAAGATGCCGCGTTGACGCAAGGTAAAGAATTTCTCGAAAATGTCATGTTTTGTATGCGTTCACGTTCATTGGTGTGGATAGTAGATGTGGTGTGTGTTTTGTATGCGTTTGCGTACGGTGGTGTGGAAAGTAGATATGGACTGTGCTTTTCTTCTCTTCCCGTCTGTGTGAATAGTAGGTATGTGTCTGTTTTATGCATTCGCGTCCGTTGGTGTGGATAGTATAGTGTGTTTTATGCATTCGCATTCGTTGGTGTGGATAGTAGATATGGTGTGTGTTTTGTATGCGTTCGCGTACGTTGGTGTGGATAGTAGATATCGTGTGTGTTTTGTATGCGTTCGCATACGTTGGTGTGAATAGTAGATATGGTCTGTGCTTTTCTTCTCTTCCCGTCTGTGTGGATAGTAGGTATGTGTCTGTTTTATGCATTCGCGTCCGTTGGTGTGGATAGTATAGTGTGTTTCATGCATTCGCATTCGTTGGTGTGGATAGTAGATATGGTGTGTGTTTTGAATGCGTTCACGTACGTTGGTGTGGATAGTGGATATATGGTGTGTATTTTGTATGCGTTCGTGTACGTTGGTGTGGATAGTAGATATGGTGTGTGTTTTGTATGCGTTCGCGTACGTTGGTGTGGATAGTAGATATGGTCTGTGCTTTTCTTCTCTTCCCGTCTGTGTGGATAGTAGGTATGTGTCTGTTTTATGCATTCGCGTTTGTTGGTGTGGATAGTCTATGGGTATGTTTTATGCGTTCTCGTACGTTAGTGTGGATAGTCTATGTGTGTATGTTTTATGCATTAGCATTCGTTGGTGTGGATAGTCTATGTGTCTGTTTTATGCGTGAATCAGAAATAAAAAATATAAATATGACAATCTTGAATCAGAATCAAAATAAAAATAAATATTATACTCATTCGTTGGTGTGGATAGTCTTTGGGTCTGTTTTATGCATTCGCATTCGTTGGTATGAATAGTAAGTATGGTGTGTTTTATGCATTCGCATCCGTTGGTGTGGATAGTAGATATGGGTCTGTTTTATGCATTCGCGATCGTTGGTGTGGATAGGAGATATTGGGATTTTTTCTTTCTCCCTTTCATTTGTGTGTGTATTGGTCTTTTTCCCTATAAAACTCCCTTTATCCATATCCAATTCATTTCACCTACCTACAATATCGCGTATTCAGGTCAGCCAGTTCAGTGACGTCACACAGTATCGAGTATTCAGGTCAGCCAGTTCAGTGACGTCACTGAAGCTAGAAATTTTTGAGGCTAGAAATATAGACTTGGATTTTCCACAGGTTGTAGCTATAAATACATAAAAGGGTTTTTAAACAGAAATTGACCAAAACTTGTAGCTAAAATTAGACCCTACCTGTTCCATTCCTCTTGTCGCTATACAGGACCAATATTTTTTTGTCGCTAGACAGGCCCAATATTTCCCCATGTTCAATTTCCCTTGTCCGTAGGGTACAAAGTAGGGTCCCGTGAGGCTATAAATCTTGAGGCTATAGTGAAAACGACCAAATTTAACACAGAAGTCTACGTGAGGCTATAAATCTTGAGGTTACGGTACAACCCCCTAAATTTAACATAGAGGTCTACGTGAGGCTATAAATCTTGTCGCCAGGGTACAACCCCTCTAATTTAACATTACGGTCTACGTGTCGCTATAAATCTTGTCCGTCTATAGTCCCACCCATGTTAAAATTCCCATGTTAAATTCCCATTGACGCTATACAGGCCCAGGGTGTACCATTTGACGCCATAAATCTTGACGCTATACAGGCCCACCCATGTTAAAATTCCCATTACGTGACGCTATAAATTTTGGGGCTACGGTACAACTGACCAAATTTAACTTTACGGTCTACGTGACGCTATAAATTTTGGGGCTACGGTACAACCCCCTAAATTTAACATTACGGTGTACGTGACGCTATATCGTCCCACTATACTACTACTGTTTCCCACATGACTTGCCATTGCCCAAGCTGAAACATCATGGGCTCTCAACTAAGGATCTACGATTCATTGAAAATACCTGCAGCAAAAGAAAATAAGATGTGAAGTTTGGATTCAATGTTAGTACTTATCTGCATATTTTCAAAGGAGTACCACAAAGATCTATCATACGGACAGTTTCATTATATATATTTTAAAAAATAATATTTTAAATTGTTTCTGATAGTAAATTATATGATATTGCAGATATTGCAGATGACAGCAGACATTTACGCATATGAATGTGGGAATATTTTGGTACTTATAAGCAAAACCTTGGGCACGTCATCATTAACTAAATGGTTTACAATAAACACTCAGTGGCACTTTTGCTTATAAAAAAGATAAACATATATTCGAAACTTTATGTATTCCCATCATGGTTTGAACGATGACTGTTGATATACCTTGTTAGCCAATCCGTTCAGAGACTTAACATAATACTAGTACAAAATCTAATACTTGTCATGTGTACTAGTCTCCAAATGGAATTCGAAACTACAGTTCATCCAAATAATCTTTACGTCTTATGTTCACCATTGATCTGTTTATGTTTGTCTGTAGCGCGATGGTTGAATGGACTTTTTGGTGTTGTGATTCTAAGGGCTGGGCAAAGCAGGTTAGGGCAGGGCAAGTTAATGTATGCGTATGTGCTTATGTGTAATATATCATGTTTGAGGCTGCGAGTGTGCGTGCTAGTGTGTTAAATAGTGGTGGGTATTCGGTTTAGTGACAGTGTTATTATTTATCACGGCTAATGTAAAAAATATATATTTAAGGTTACTGCATTTGTATGGGAAAATATGAACGAGTTTTTCGGATGACATACTGCACGACCATGGGAGTGCAGTATATCCATCCGAAAAAAAAGGAGTTCTTATTTTCCCATACATACGCAGTAACCTTTTTATTATATGTTCATTTTCTTGTTCTACCTAAGGCTTAATTATATAAAGAAAGATACATTTCGAAAAACGAAGTAACTGAATTTATGCTGTATTCCAAACTAAATACACAAGCGCAGATTCATCAGTACACAACAACAACATCATTAATGCGCACTTAACTCCACCCAGATAAATTTGAACTTAGTCGCGCGCTTGACAGCACTTTGGTAAGAAAATGTCGTTTGGGTCTGCTTAAAACTCAAATTTAGAATGTGAATGAATGCGCATTGTGACAACTATTCCATTTTGGTCTGGAATGAATAGATTTTGGAATTTTTGTCGATTCTACGAAATTTCATGATTATGGACTGGATTTATCTGTGCCAATTCTACGTGAAATACAACGGATTTCAGCAGCGGAGCAGCGTGTTGACATCTGCAAGTGTGTTTCTGTTCTGTCATTGTTTGAAATCATAATGTGCGAAAAATATAAAGTCTTTCAATTGTAATTATCAAAAAGACGCCATTGAATATAATGTTCATTTCATTTTGAGTGCAGTAAGGAGGATGTAATTGCACTTGGAATGTAGTCGAAATTACATTACAATTTCGAAATGTGTAATCAAGCTTTAGAACCCATGACATGGCTCATGTAATTCGGATTTGTAGAGCTAACAAAGTACATTTTGAGGAAATTCAGGATGTAAAACTGTAAGTATATTTTTGCCATTCTTATTATCAGCTAAAGAAGACAGTTTATGCCTTGTCACTTGCATGTTATTTGTAGGGACCCTGTCTGGCGTCTATCGCTTGCCTAAATCCGAAACATTGTATCAAAAAAGTTAACGCGGAATGTGGCAAAAAAGCTGGTATGTGGCAGTCCACGAAACATCTGCTTTAGTTCAATCAGAAACAAATTTAATCAACCAAAACGTAAAGGGCCTACTACATGAGTGTACATGATTTGTTTACAAAGTAGTTCCTAATACACTATTGGGCACATCTGTCGTATACTTGAGTGCAATATGAAGTATGCGTGAGTGTAATATCGTAAAATATTGCACAATTCTGACAATGTAAACTTAACGGAGACAAAATGAGCATATAATATTGCTATTATTATTATTATTATTATTATTAAGATTTCCTATCTACACATGATCAGTTACAGAAACATTATAATGTATATAATCTATACGTTTTGCACACGAAGTAACATGACTTAAAGCAGCAACAACGAATTAAATATTCAATGAAAAATCTTTATTTCATATAGTTTTTGTGGTTTCTAATCAATTAATACCGACCTGTGGTGAGCCTTTTTTATAGCTGTTATTGTTTAACAATTAAACATATGGATATATTTGTGGATTTGGTCTTTCCAGCTTGTGTTGTTCTTAAAATTGATGTGAGGTATGCGCAACTCATGTAGTCACTACACAGTATTTAGCCGGTGAAATCCAATATTCTGCTAGGAAGCAGAGCTAGCAATAGACATATCAGTTCAAGGCAAGTAGAATATCTCATAAACTGCCTGGATGACAACTATTTTGAATTACATCAAGCTATAAAGCGCGCTATGTTTTTTCAAAATTATCACCCAGAGAAAGGGCTTTTGGTTGCGCTGTGAGTATCACGTGCTCTCAAAAATGGCCTTCGGGCATGAAAAATTCATGCATAAACCTGGGGGTTGAGGTAAATCAACATTTTAGTCTATTAATTTCAACTGACTGGACAGGTTAAGTGAATGAAATTCGTGTTTTTCTTTATTATACCTATCCAAAAATATGGACATGTTTTACTTCACTCATGTGTTTTATTTTCTACGAATTTTTATATTAGGCAGGTGTATTCAACATTAAATTCGTGCATAAAAACTGTCCCTTGCACCCTCGAGAGAAACTGCTATTCTTTATTGGCGTAGTGAACCACATTTGCTATAATATCCTTGTTGTTTATGCATGTGCAAGTAATTATTATATGTTAGTCCCTTCCTTGGTCCATTTTGGCAAACTTTCAAAGTTAGCTAGGCAGTGGTGTCCCGCCCTTACATCAGCGTCACTAGAACAACAATACCTGGTCAGGAATTTATGTGTCAAGCTAAATTTACTTTTAAAGCATATTATAAATGTAAATGCATTGTGACAGTTTTCTTCCTTTGTATATGTTTCTAAAAACAATATTAAACAAATAATTACTTCCAGATTAGAGAAGTTCTGTCATTGATAACTAAGAGCGTGTTTCATAGCCAGTCATCTGTTGCAACTGTAAAATCTATTCTTGTCAAGGAACTTCAGTATTTTCCTGACTATGACCGCAAAAGAAAACTCAGAAGGCTTTTTCTATCGCACACAATTTTATTTCTTTTCAAGATGGCAGTCTTTGCACACATTATATGCAATGCTTTTTGACGCGACGTGATCACTTTTTTTAAAAGATTAATAACATTATTATTTTGGCTTAAAATATAATTTCCCAAAATGCCATTTTGCTAGATAATGTTTAAGTATGTGATATATACAAAACGTTTGAAAGAAATTTTTTTTTTTTTTTTTTTTTTTTTTATTTTTTTTTTATTTTTTTTTTTTTTTGTACAAAATGTTTAAGGTGGCAGGAAATAGTTTTGTAAATTGGCTTCTGGCAAATTTCTGAACCTAAGGCTGTGGTGTGACGTTTTGAGCTATTATTGTTAAATAATTATAGATGTGGATACATTGTTGAATTTAGTCTTTCCAGCTTCTGTTGTTCTTTAAACTGAAGTGAATCATGTACACCACATCTTGCCACTGCACAGTATGTAGCCAGTGAAATACCAATATTCGGCTAGGAAGCAGAGCTAGCCACTTATAGCAGTAGACATGATAGTTGAAAGCAAGCCGAATATCTCAGAAAATGCCTGGATGACAATTATTTTGAATTGCATCAAGCTATTAACCACGAAATGTTTTTCAAAATTATCACCAAGCATAAAATTGGGGGTGGGGTGCATCAACATTTTATTCTATGAATTTCAACTGACTTAACAAGTCAAGTGAATGAAATTCGTGTATTTTACTTTATTATACCTTTCAAAAATGTGGACTCATTTGGCCTTACTCATGTGTTATATTTTGTTGTGAATTTTCATATAAGGCAGGTAAATGCAACAATAATTTGTGCGTAAAAACTGTCCCTTGCACACTAGAACAAAAGAATCGAACTAGTGACGTCATCAAATACGTCTATAATGAAACATGTGCACGATCTATATTCTATATAGATCTAGTTAGTCCCCGATAAATTATCTTGTTGAACTAGCGATTATTTCAAGTAAATCGTAACTCATGTATACATGAGGGCGCTGTTGGTATTTGGGTGTGAGTAACAGCATAGTTTATCTGCATGGTCAGCATAAGTACTGCTTATCTGGCTTATCGACTCTAAATAAAAAGACAGATTTTCTTTGCTCTAAAAAGTAATGAAAAATATTTGCTATAAGTAAGGATGAAAATAATAATAGTAACAACTACAATGCATGATTCATTTCAATTTAGCTGAAATTAACAGTTACATTTTTGTATAACGTAATATTGAAATATTCCTGATTCATCTATAGCCACACCAACTGACTGCTTATATTCAAAGTCTTCCAACATTTTAAAGTTTGAAGATGACAACAAAACTGGTGTATGCCCAAAGGTCACCATGTATCCACCTTCTTTGACAGTGAGTAGAACTGCCTGCAGCAGCTCTTCGGCTTCTTTTGTTTTAACCACTTCGGAGTTCAAGAACCGGAGGAAGACAGCGTCTGCAGTTCCCGCCTCTATCATAGGGTTCATAGCGTTTCCACAATACACTTCATCGACGCGCTCGCGTGAAATGGCAGCCATTTGTGCACTTAGGTCCTGGCCAATAGTATAGCTGTCTGGAAATGCTTTCTTAAGGGTGGAAAGGAAGACACCAGTGGAACAAGCTGGATCATACAATTTAGGCTTACTTAAGTTCGTTGACTTCAGAAATTCAATAGTGTACTGACGTATTCTATCCTCTCCACAACCAAGCATTATGGCAAAAGCGTCATCAATGACCCATCCTTCTGGCGGGGAACAATGCTCTTTCCGCGTTGACTCTCTAAGCAATGAAAACGGGAAAATTAGCTCGGCTTCGTTGCCATGTGATTTTATGATTTTGTCCATGACGTAAAGCTTTTCTGGATTTGTCAAAGGGTTGTAGAAAACAGTAACGTTGGATTCACTGACTCTCTCATCTTGGTAAGCACCCAAAATCATATCGGCTGTGATAAAGCTGCAGTGAATCTCGGGGATTTTGAATTTTACCCAAAGATCAGATAGAATCTTTCTACCCAGCATACGAACATAATTTGGCTGACCTGGTTTGCCAATGTCCAGGAAGAAAATACTTTGTGGCAGTTCAAAAACGGACTCGTCCAGACGACACAACTTCCTGCTGGTCACTTTTTCCCAGGAGATTGTTTTGACGGGCTCAGTACTTGGATGTATCTTGTATTTCTCATACCGGTTTATTTCGCTCAAGATGAGGGTAAGTGTTTTCCTGTCATTCTCGGCACTTGCAGCTTTTTCCAAAGCTTGCGAAAAAGCGGCTTTCGCTTGTCCCCACTCACCAACAGACAGTAATTTCCTGCCTTCCTGGAATAGTTTCCGAAGAGATTCGTCGTACATCCCCTTGAAGATTCCATCGTAACTGACAATAGCCTGTGTGAAGGTGGGTTGCTCCTCGTCTGCCATGTTATTATAGTGAGGAGATCAATGGTGATCAGGATAACTATGAGTATGTTTGTCACGATATGAAAATTTGATAGGTAGCTTTAGATAACAGAGTTGACAAGGGGACCGGTCGTTGTATTCAGAGTACTTGGTACACTTTCTAATTCACATATCAGCAATATTTGTATTTTAGAAAATTATGTTTAGACAATTGTTGCTTCTGTTCGATATCACCAGTATTCATTTCCACAATACAACAAATAGATAATTTCACTCCATGTAGAACATAAATATAAAAAAATAATTTCCACAGATATCTCTAAAGAATTTCAGCATACACGAGCTTTGTGATTCTGTCGCATAGCAGTGTGGTATATTTAAAAAATAATCACCAAATTTTTAAAAATGTTTTACCAATTCTAGGTTTGCATTATAATCGCTATAATATTGTCAGTGTAAAAGAAAGGAAGGATCCCAGGCTAAGGAAACCAAAGCATTCTTGGCTGTTTAACAAGGTAAGATTTACTTTGTATTGGACAGACATTAGGTACGTTAACCTTGCAAACATTACTTTGTTACTTTCATAATACTCCAATCACTAACCTTAATTACTAGATGTTCGACATTGATGTACACTATTATAATTACTAATTCCAATTTATTTCAGTCTTGACAATTAACAAGTATTGTTATCATATTTTAGTCATTATATATATCGCGTTCTAGTAAATAAAAGAGCGCACAGGTAATGTACATGTAATATTATTATAGTCATTATAATATAACCATGCTTTATTTTAATTTATAAGCATCATTGTAGTCCACACTACATTACATAAGATGTTTTATTTTATATTATATCAAGTAATTAAATAGATAGAATATATTGTACAAAAGTAATTTTCAGGAAAGTGCGTGGTATCGAACTGAAATGGGCATTTTGCAGACAGTGGGACTTAGTATATTGCAAGTGTGGAAAGTTACATTGAACTTGGTGAGTATAACATTGTTATCTCTCTCTCTCTCTCTCTCTCTCTCTCTCTCTCTCTCTCTCTCTCTCTCTCCTTTACATATATTTAGCACCAAATGACATTACGTGAGCGAATTTCAGAACCAACAGATAAGGCTGGGACAGCAACATTTGGTGATTCTTTTTAATCAGTACCTGGCTGACAGGCACAATTGGACTTTCACACGAACTAAGATGACTTACAAACTGACCTTGATAAAGTTCAGTATCCGCAATTTGTTTGCAATGTGACTACACAAGAACACATTGTTTTATCTCTGATTAATTTATCTGACGTATAAGGTAACTCTGACAACGGACGGCGCCTGTGGAATAATATTAACTATCCTGTACTTCATAAAGACAAACTAATAATGCTTTTTTATTTTAAATTATTTTCTAATTATTTACTCAGTAGAATGTGGTATACAAGTCCAATAAATATGTCCCCATCAGTCAAGAAAATGATCAGTCAACCAATGAATGAATTAGCCTGCCTACATGTCTGTCTGTCTTTTTGCTGAAGACTAAGACTTCGATACTGATCCATACAACACAGCTTACACGTTTATCTAGATTAAATCACACATTTTATTCAGGCATATGTTGTAAGAAACGTTAGTGAACAGGGGTAACTGCCACTGAATAGTGACATATTTTGAGATCTTTCCTTTCGAAAAAAGAAAAGAAAGAAAAGAATGGAACAGACGAAAAACTCTGTAACGTATACGTTCATTTTTACTCTGTAATGCTGTTTCCAATATTTTTACAACATAGGATACATATTTGAAATAAGATTTTTTTCACTGCAATTTAATACCTATAAACATATCAATGAAAACTGCTAATCTTACATATTCTAGTTCAAATTTGTAGCCAATATTATAACAGTAGGCAATGTTATAGCAGTAGGAAATGTAACAACAGTGTGTGTGTGTGTGTGTGTGTGTGTGTGTGTGTGTGATTTGGATTTTTAAAGTAGCTTTAAAATGTTTTCAATCATGTCGCCACGATGTCTGCAGTGTGGCAGTTTATAGTGATGTCCAGCATTGGGACATCATACCACTGACATATAGCATGATGTCCCACCCACTAACATTATCCGAACACCATGTCGACCATTCCTAACACTAACCTCTTAATGATGAGCGCCTAGAAAGGCAGCTGTTAGTACCATTTCATAAGTCTTTGGTATGACTCGGCCGGAGTTCGAACCCGCGACCTCCCGCATCCGAGGCTGACGCTCCAACCACTATGCCACTGGAGCGGTCTGTAAAAACAGTAGACAATGTTATAACAGTAGGAAATATTATAACAGTAGGCAGTGTTATAACAGTAAGCAATGTTATAGCAGTATGCAATGGTATATCAGTAGGAAATGTTATATCAGCAGATAATGATATGACAGTAGGCAATATTTTAACAATATGCAATGTTATATCAGTAGCCATGCTAGAATAGTAGCTAGTGTTAAATATCACTTATGCTTATAACTCAGTGAGAAACACCTGCTACTCTTTTAGAAAAATAAGATGATTACTTTATGATAAGAGATCGAAAATATTAAGTTCATGAATTAATGGAGATGATGAATATGATTACGATGACGACAAATAATGACAACGATGATGACATATAGCACGATGATGGTGCCATGTAATCACTAATAATTTGCAAAACCAAATTGATTTTAAAGAAAAGATTTAGTTTTTATGTCATTTTTGTTATGAAGCATAACTTTATCTAGTTTCTATATTTTCAAGTAAAATACTATACTATCTTAATTATCCTCCATTTACGTGACTTTTAAGAACATATAAAGAGGATATCACATGAGTGCCCATTTCATATATTAAAAGCAAGACATAACCTTCTCGAATCGAACCAATGTCTTTTTGTCTTCTGAAACGCATTGTAAACTAGTGTAGCAATACGATTTCTCAGTAGACTGGGATGCATCACACTTTACCTTTGATATTATGACAACATGTCATACACATAAAAATTATAAAATTGGTCAATGATTGGTCATAATAATGATGACGTGTGATACAACATTAATTGTATTTCTTTGCTTTCACTTTAACAGATCTTTCCTAAAGGAAATGGTATACCTAAACCTGGGTTGGTTTTGCAGTTTCTTTTGAGTTTAGTCTTCGGAGACGAGAAGCTGCAAAAACTGGAATTTCTCACCGACTTTTACTACAAATATGGCCTATTTCGTTATGAAACCAAAATCTACATATTTGATCCTAAGCTGGCTCACACGGCAATTAACAAGCTGGAAAAGGGGGCAGAGGATTACTTGAAGAATTCGCCTCTTAAGGAAACATTTTTGGGGTCATCTAGTAAAAGTCCCGAAGTTCGGCGAGCAATTGCTTCCATCTTTCGGAAAACCAGTATAGAAGAGAGAGGGAAACTGATAATAGCAGATGTGGATAATCTCTGTGAGAAAATTCTACATAGATCAGAAAAGCAGGAATACATCAACATAACTCAATTGTCTCTGCAGTTTGCTATGGATGTAGTGGGTCACGTGCTCCTTGATTTGGACCTTTTCGCGCTGGAGGGTAAGCAGATTAAGTTACTGGACTGTCTGACCACTATACTTCATCGTTGCTATGCTCTAGGGGAGATCAGCGATCAGGGTCAAGAATTTATTCAGGCTAACCAAGATTTTGAAAAACTGACCACAGCCATTTTGGAAGATGCATTAAACAAGGAGGAGAATCCAGGGGAGGAGAAAAAATTTGTTAAGAAGCTTCACGAAGTCTGTGGCTTTGAGCAGGTAAGGATATTGATCGTCATACATCTATTATGATTTGTATATTCTTTTAGATTGTGTCTGAGACCAGATTAGTACGAAATAAAGCAACGCCATTAATAATAAGGCAATAAATGCACTGTGATATCCAATATTAAAAGCAAAGAACCTGTAACACGGACAATAATGGGAACAAATATAACTATCAGAAGACCCATGGAAAGATAATTATTTCTAAGGAAATTTCACACACACACACACACACACACACACACACACACACACACACACACACACACACACAACGTGTTCAGTAATTAGGAATCTAGTTTTGAAGAAGACTTCAATCATTCATACAATATACCTTTTAAAACAAGTTAGAACCTAACATTAGAACCCTAAACAAACAGCTGATTGGAAGTAATAACTTTCCTTGCAGTCTAAGCACTGAGTTCATCACGATATTTATCGTGTTAATCTCGGGTCGTGACCATAAGAACAATACAAGTTGGAAACCGCATTCTACATTTTGGTTATAAAGTAACTTTTTTATGCTCAGCTGAGGATCTCGGTCATGATAGAAAGATTTTTATAATACAAAAGTTATTCGGAAAAATGTTCAAATGTACTCTGTATATGTTCTTTGATAACTATATGTACTACCTTAAAGTCGGGATCACCCGCCCCAGTTTCAAAATTAAGCAAAATTACTTTAATTATACTTTATCTGAGTTTCAGTTTGTTATGCAATCTCAGATGTGTGGCCTATTTCCAAAACCAGGAGCTTAATATCAAATATCTCAAAAGAATATATCATCTGGAACTACTTGTTTGGTATTCGCAATCGACCTCTCTTGAGACAAATGCACATGCGGATCGGTCCAGTACTTAGCAGCCTCACTTGAAAATAGCTGTTTTATATCTTCAACAACACATTTTTTTGATATTATTGATTCATCATACCAAACTTTTGACATGCTTGTTGCAATATGGCGTATGTCCATAACATTTTCTTTGAAATCAGTTGCATATTGAAACAAAGCATTTTATCCTTCACAACCATCATTTGATTTCCAGGCACGTGACAACATGAAGTTGTTCTTGATGGCGGGCTCAGAGACCACGGCTTCTACTATACCTGTGATCTTGTACCTTCTGACCACCTACCCCGAACTTCATGTAAGTACAAATGTTCATCCAAAGGTATTCCATCAACTGTCCATCAGGTCCTAATTGTGACCCAGTAATGGAGTAGAGAATAGGTGGCCCTCCGTAGTTACCGAAGGTGGTGGAGGGTGAAGTGGTTCGAATGGCTCATTGTGGCCCAACGTGAAGGTTAAGAATGCACACCGACGTGCACATAAAGAAACAGATGGACGAACAAAGACACATAATAACATAAAACAAGAATATTGACGGACAAAACTCTTCTTACAAACCAACGCACATTCGAACAAGCCAGCACCCATTTTTGCACACCAACACTCGTATTTATAAAGAAACACACACTCTTACATACCAATATATATCCTTAAAGAGCAACATACTTGTTTGCAAATATACACAAACCTTTACAAACAAATGTACAGGGGGATGTGGAGTGGTCTTCCAGTCTGTTGATTACAACAGTATTGTTGAATTCGACAAACAAGATTACGTTCACCGCGTTGTCGAGTGTCTGAGCAAACTGAAATTCTCGCTTTAAAGAGTAGAAATGTTCCTGGTCTCTGCCATCATCTGGTATACAAGCGAATCCACAAAAGCAGCTACCGTCCTCATTGTCTTCGTACTAAAATGCCGCCTCTGCTATTGGTACACGAATGTCCTGAGGCTTAAAAGGGACAGGTAGGATCTCAAATAGTTCTTGTGAGTAATATGGGGTTCAGAGGGTTTGGTATACAAAGCCTGACTATCGAGGGCGATTTCTATTGTCACGTATCGGCTCGTTCAAAGTAACACAAAGAAAGAGTGAAGACAACAAGCTTTGTAAATTTTAACAAAAATAATTTATTTCCCTAGAAAACACGGTGAAAAGGTAAATAGGTGAAACAAGACTTACGATTTACGAAGAAGATTCCAAAATTTTTTTCTAAAGTTGTGAAAACACATAAGTCCTGTGAATAAACAGTTCTAATTTGATATAGTCTGAATCTCAGTTCCGTTCCAAGATGGCGGATGATGACGTAAGACGGAGGCTAACACAAAATGTCCAGAATTTTCACCGTGAATCACAATTTGTATTGTTCTGCTCCAATTTAGAAATAATTTCAACAAATGTCTTTGTCCAAAGCCAGTAGTGTTGTTCTCCAGGGAAAATAATTATTTAGAAAGTAGATGAAATACAGCTACCACCACTAACAACACACATGTTGTTCCTCGTACGAATGCACAACTCTTTCCAGCACAGGAATACCTTTTCCTTAAGGTATTAGTAACTCTACAAGATCTTATGATGTGACTCTCAACTATGACTGACTACGACTATGACTATCACTATGACTGAACTTTCTTACCGATAACTAAGCATATAAAAGAAACTAATACGTCGTTTCATGTACACACGCATGAAGACCACGTGTGATTTCGCAATCCATCTGGACATTACGAAAGTCTGAACAAGTATCAGCCAATCATTTACATAGCTACTGCTGAATGTTTACTTGCGACGAATTTACTATCATACAAAGCTCGTGCTTACATGAGTCACATTTACGTTTTAAATAAATACGATGTTTCTAACAAACTATTAGACCCATGCAAACATAATCATCACAATAATAATAACTACATTTAATGATGTAAAAATAAAATAAAAATGAAACAAAGAATTAGAATTTAAATTTTAACACACATGTAATTTAACTACAGGGTCGTAACACTATCTCGGAGACATCGTAGTGTCAGAAATTGAGAGGGTTTTGATCAAACTTGCGGTTGAGAATTGCATCCTGGATGATGTATGTGAAGAGACATTTGTGCAACTGAACATGGAACAAATGATATTCGGTCTTTTACCGAGTCCAGCAGCTATGGTGACGGTTTTTACTTCCACTCGTTGTATTGGATACTTTGCAGTGCTCTTGGTCAGGGTTTGATTGATATCATTCCGTACTTTGGGCAAGATTTACTTGCGTCTCACGTGCAGTCTTTGAAATTGTTAGAGGACTCTATCTTCTGGTAGATTGCGACTCTGTTTCAGTTTCAGTCGTATATAAACTCCGTTCGATAGGTACTTGTCTTGTAGCCACATGTCCAAGTACAAATGAGCGATTTTTTTCCAAATTCCGATTTTACTTGATTTTCTTTGTCGGTCGGAAAATAATTGACAGTAGATTCTCTAGGTATGCCCACTTCACTTGAAATGACATGCTGGGCATCTTGATTTGGATTCATAATGTTGGTTTTGATAACTTTCACTTTGTCACTGAGACTGATGTCTATGACTTACCATTTGATTTCAACTAATTGGTAATGGACGACACTTGGCTGTATTCTCCGCATTGGCATTCTTGCTTAGACATTGTCATAGCAAACAGGCCGAATTCCATCTTGGAACAATCACAACAATTTTAGTGCATAATCTCGAAAATGTCATGGTGTCAACTGTTCTGTGTTTCATCTTCTCATTGTCGCTGTGTTGTCTTAGTTTTGTTTTTAATAAACATCTCTTCTCGTCTCATGATTGCTGCTCGGTGGGTGTCGGAGTAAAAGCTTCAACAGGCGCGCGGGCGCGCGCGAGTGTGTTTTACAGGCGTTTAAGGGGTCTAAAAAACTCCTTTCTTGTCTGTATCGAAACATTTTTCCTGCCAATCCATAGCGTATGTTTGGTTTATATCAGTCGATTACGACGTTTCAATTGAGTTGTTTTCTTTGAGACAGGACATGATGTTTCAAGGTATTCAGTTCTTGTGGTTTCAAAATTGGTGGTAAGACAAGCAGATCTGAGTATATTCTTCCCAAACCGTAGCCGAGTTGTTAGTGTATTCTTCGACATACTGATGTATAAGTTAAAAGTTATAAGAAAACCGTTTTGCAAAATTGAAATTTCATGCCGACATTCCTTTTGACGAATACAATATCTTGTCCGCGATCTCCTTTTATAGCAGCAATCATAATGTCAGAGTAGTTTTATTTGGCCAGAAAATACATGTTAGGTGTTACATTCTTCTTCATTTTACCTACCGAATCAGCTGTGTTTCCCACTACGTTGTACTCTACAAAGTACGAGTACACTTACAATAGGTTGAATCCTTTATCCATTTGGATTGGGTATGAAAAATAACTAGAGAACCTGTAAGGGAGTTAAAACATGTTTCCAGGCAGAATAGAAAGCGAGGTCGGAGACAGTTTAATAAACAACATTTTGCGGTCGAAAAATTCATTTGCAGATGATGACAATGGTGCTTGGTAGTCAATATTCACGCTATTGTTGGTTCTCTTGAGTGTCCCATGGAACTAATCATTGAATAAATTCCAAACAGTATCGAAGTAATCTCGAGCATTTAAATAATATCTCTCAGGAAGTTTTATCTTGTACATATTCTGTCCAGCTGTTATTGTGCCTATTTGTCTAATATTTCAAGGACGAAGTGCGTTTGATTCAAGGTGATATTGAAGACTTGGGTGAGATGAATGATTTCTACCAAGGCCACTTTCCAGTGGGCTTGACAGTCTAGCTCTACAGGTTGAGATAGCTTTGCTGCGACAAACGAATTGCTAGTGGGAAACACGTACAGGGAACTGTCGCTGTGTAAAGTTACGTAAATTGTTAATATTATTTGTGTTTCTATCTTTCTCGTGTCCGAGAAGCCTGATTTTAAAGGGATACTTTCCGCACGTTCTAGTTCGTTCTTGATGTTTCCCCGGACTGCAGTTTATTGTTTTCGTCTTTTAATAATCAACGAGTTTCGAAGTAGGAATCCAAGAATCGAAACTAAAGGGACAGCCTTTTCAGCTTACTTTGACTTCTTTGATGCCATATTAACATATTTTGTATGTTATTTCGTTGAGATGTTCTTGATATCTATACATCGTTGTCATTCTTGGTCACTCGGTGTAACTGGTGTAAGTAAAACGCTCTTTTTTAAGGACTCTGCTTTCATATCTGTAAGTTTATACACTTGTAGGTGGGTCTACGGACATGTCTGCTTGCTCAAAATAATTATTCCGACCGGTTAGGTAATTATCCTTTCTCAAAAGTAAGTTTCGTTATCCGGATGCGAATCTAATCTCCCGTTTACAACACGACTCTAAGATGTTGATGATGATTTCACTTTTAGAACATATGTAAAATGGTTCTGTGTAACTTTTATCTCAATTGTTTATGCATTCATCATCATATGTGGCTTTCGCAGCAACATACCATTTTTAATTCCTCTATAGCTTGAAGCGTTTGAGGGGTCGATGTATTTGGTAGTCAAAATGACATCCGTGTTCAATAATTCAACCAGTTGCCTTGTTGTTGTTGTTGCCATGCTCTGTGTGGTCATAAAGAGCAATGATATTCCACGATGTTGTCAAAACGGGTGTTGTCGCTTCTTTTCTCACTTCTTTCTTCAATTCCTTCATCTTGTTACGTGTCTAGGCTCCTACAAAAGTAACAAGAAAAGAGTGAAGACAACAAGCTTTGTAAAATTTAACAAAATAATTTATTTACCTAGAAAAACAAGGTAAAAATAAGAAAAAGGACTTACGGTTTACGAATCAAATCCAAAATTAATCCAAAAATAAAAAACAAATAGAAGTCCTATTATTAAAAAGTCCTAGATGAATCTGAGTTAGAGTCCCGATGAAATTCCAAGATGGAAGGCGATGACGTATGCCGTAACCTTCAAAGTGTTGCCGTGTCAACAGTTCCTTGTTGAATCACAGAAAATAATATTCCAGTTTTTAAATTCCGAATAATTTTCGATAAATGTCTTTGTCCAAGAATCAATTTAGGAGCATTTGTATTCCAGGGTAAATAAATTACTAATTCCAAAAAATAAAAATTCAACTCAAACTAGTCACAACAAAATACCTTTGAGTGTCAAAGGTTTAAAGCACAACTGGCTATTTCTTCTTATAACAATGAGTTATAAGACTATCTAAAACGCAAAACAGATTCTCGAATGAGAGTCACGTGGTCACCTTACTAGAACAACGTATAAACTTTACATGCATAACATCACGTACTCTAGTATGGCTTTAGCTAAAATCAATGGTTCTTACTCTGAAAAAAGTTGTTTACTCAAAACTGACACTGGTTCTGAATAAAGGTCAGGAAATAGATACAGTGTTTCTACTACTGGCTTTTTATCAGGTCAAACAGAACTGAATTGAATTTCTAAAAAAAATCAAATCCAGGAGACAAAATTATCATTACAATAACATGTAATGGAATAAAACAATTTTAAAACTAACAAATAATTTTAATTACATATATATAGCACTTCCCCCCATAAAAGAAAAAGAAAGACTTATATAATGAAGCTTTCTTTTTACCATAGATTAATTATATATGAGGCTTATAAAAAAATAAGAACTCTTATGAATTATACAAAGTGTACATGAAATAATATTTCTATACACAGGAAAGTGCATCTGCAATTAAATTATCTTTTCCCTTGATGTGCCTGATGTCAATATTATATTCCTGTAATAACAAACTCAACCTTAATAATCTCTGATTTTTGTTTTTCATCTTGTCGATGAAAGTAAGGGGGTTGTATCACTAAGCACAATGATAGGAGAAGGAGCTGAACTAATGTAAACTTCAAAATGTTGTAATGACAATATCAAAGCCAAACATTCCTTCTCGATTGTGGAATAATTTCGTTGGTGCTTATTTAATACTTAGAAAAATAGCACACTGGATGATCAAGAACCATTTCTATCTTCTTGAATCAATACCGCTCCAGCCCCAACATCACTTGCATCAAAAGACAGCTTAAATGACTGACTGAAATTTGGAGCTGTAAGAACTGGTTCACTTTTAAGTATGGCCTTTAACTTATCAAAAGTCTCCTGACTTTCACTCCAAAGAAACTTGTTTTTCTTGCTGAATAAATTTGTCAGGAGTTCAGCAATATTAGAAAAGTTGGAACAAAATTTCCGATAGTATGCAGCCATACCTAAAAATCGCATCAGTTGCTTTTTACTGACAGGCACAAGGAATTCAGAGATAGCCTTGACCTTAGCATCTATAGGTTTAACTTGTCCATGTCCCACAATATGTCCTAGAAAAGTTACACAAGCACGACAAAACTCACTTTTAGATAAATAGATTGTCAAACTTGCATCAGAGAGTCTGTCAAAGAATTTCCGAATTGTTGCTAGATGTTCTTTCCAGGTGTCGTTGTAGATGATCACATCATCGATGTAAGCATCACAATTATCTAGACCAGAGGTAATCATATTCATTAAACGTTGAAAAGTACTTGGCGAACCCTTCATCCCGAATGGCATCACTTTATATTGATAAAGTCTATCTGGAGTCACGAATGCTGAAATTTCCTTTGCCCTTTTGGTCAGTGGAATTTGCCAAAATCCTTTCAGAAGGACAAATTTGGTGACGTACTTGGCATTTCTAATTTTATCAATGCCGTCATCGATTCTTGGTAATGGAAATGAATTTGTTTTTTGTCACACTGTTCACCTTCCTGTAATCAGTGCACATATGGAAATTTTTATCTGGTTTTGGAACAAGTGTACATGGTGAACTCCAGTCACTTTTACTGGGCTCTATGAAACCATTCTCCTGCAAATACTGAATTCCTTTTTTCAAGTATTCCTGTTTGAGAGGGTTCATCCTGTATGGGTGTTGTTTCACAGGTTTGAAATTTACAATTTCAATGTTTTGTTTGTTCTCGATGGAACATCTGGAAATATGTGCTCATATTCAAATAATGACTGTTTAAGTTCATTCTTTTCTTGTTGTTGCAAATGTGATAGTTTCTGGTCCAGATTTATTTATAATTTCTGAATTCCGAAGATTTGTCACTCCAAAATCAATAGAGGCCGATTGCATTTCTTCACTTAAATCCTCATTGAGTGGGACAGGTACAACTAAATTAATTGCATGATTTACCTGGCTATCTCTCTCAATATACTCCTTTAACATGTTTATGTGGCAAAATTGTTTTTGTTTTCGCCTCCCAGGAGTATTAATGATGCAATTTAAATCATTTACTTTCTTTTCAACCGTGTATGGACCATAATACTTGGCCTGAAGAGGATTTTGTGGTATGAGCAAGAGAGCCAGAACTCTATCACCAGGCTGAAAACTCCTTTCCTTTGAGTTTTTATACTTTAATTTCATTTTTGACTGAGTAGAGTGCAGATTCGCTCTTGCAACCTCACAAGCCTCACTTATACTTAAAATTGGAAATATAAAAGAGAAGATTAAGTTCAGTATCTTCATTAGAAAGAGTTTCTCTTTCAACAACTTCAATGGTCCACGCTCAGTGTGTCCGTAAACTAGTTCAAAGGGACTGAAGCCTAAAGATTCTTGAACTGATTCCCGAAGAGCAAGCAATAGTAAATGAATACCTTCATCCCAATCTTTACCCGTATCAAAACAATATGATCGAATCATGTTTTTCAAAGTCTGATGAAATCTTTCCAAAGACCCTTGGCTCTCAGTGTGATAGGCAGAAGATTTGAATTGTTGGATGCCTAATTCGTACATAGCTTGCTGAAAAATTCCAGACATAAAATTTGACCCTTGATCAGATTGGACAGATTTGGGTAGGCCAAATTGAGTAAAACACTTTATCAAAGCCTTTATTATTGTTTTAGTTTTTATATTCCTCAAAGGAATTGCCTCTGGGAATCTTGTTGACGCACACATAATGATCAACAAGTATTGGTTGCTTGACTTGGTCTTAGGTTAAGGGATCAACACAATCTACCATTATTCTGCTAAACGGTTCGTCAAATGCTGGAATAGGTTGCAGTTGAGCCTTAGGTATCTTCTTATTGGGTTTTCCTACCATTTGACAAGTATGACAAGATCTGCAGTATTTACAAACATCACTTTTGATTTTTGGCCAATAAAAGTGATTCAAGATCTTGTAATAAGACTTATTAATCCCTAAATGACCAGCCATAGGAGTTTCATGGGCCAGACTAAGAATTTCCTGTTGTATGATTTTGGAACTACAATTTGATAGTTCACTGACCACTCGTCACCAGCAGGTACCTCGAGAGATCTTCATCTTCTCATAAGAATTCCATTTTTAATGAAATAACAGACAGGTACTTCAGTGGCTTCAGTTTCACCAATGGCCCTTTGAAACAAACAGGAGCTCTCAGGATCTCTTTCCTGTTCGACGACAAGCGATTGTCGTTTCTCACCCTGATTAGAATAAAGAGAACGAGTAGTTAAAAGAGGATCACTGTGATCAATACCTTTTGATTGATCCAAATTAGAAGTGAAAGTGACCTCATCAAAAGCCTGACCAATACATGTGTCATCTAAGGGAATGGTTTCCTTATCAACATCCTTCTCAAGAGCTTTCTTTGCCATAGCTGTAGTAACTGCACAAGCTGGGTATAAATCAGGGAATTCGTTTTCAATAGGATCGACTTTCTCTTTCTGATCGAAAGAAGGCTTTTCAGTTACAAGTGGATTAACCTCTACCTTATCTCTAGCTAGGTCGTTGCCTAGTAATAAATGAATGCCCTCAACGGGTAAATAATACACTATTCCGACTGTCAAAGGTCCTGAGATTAAGTCTGATTACAAATTTACGCAATGGAGAGGAACATTTACAAAGCCGCACTCTACTCCCTGAATAAGATCACTCTCAGTAGAAGAAGACTTCTCAGAAAAAGGCAAAGTACCTGATAATAAAAGACTCTGAGAAGCTGCAGTATCCCTTAAATTTTAATAGGGATAGGATTGGCCAAATCACCCAAGAGTGATATAGAACCCTTCGACTTGAATGGTTCATAATTCTCCATAATAAAATCAGACCGGGTAAACTTAGACCCAACAAATGTACTGCTTTCAATACATGACAGTGACCTTGACCTCTTAGAAATAAGAGTATTTGGGATAGGTCTGTCTTGATTCTGATGCTTATTTTTCAATTTGAAGCAATCATAAATAATGTGTCCTTTCTTCTTTCAATAGGTACATGTAGGAATAGAGAAGGGTTTTTGATCAAGCTTATCGGAAGCTTGATTTTTAAAACTTGAGCCAGATTGAGATTTAGAATGTCTCGTATTAGACTGAAATACCTTCTTACCAAAAGACTGCTGAGTGGATGACTTGCCTACAAAAGGAACATTATGAGTTAAGAAATACTCATCAGCAGAACGAGCAGCATTTTCTAAGGTTTCGATCTTATGCCCGTCAAGATAAGTCTTAATGTCACTATGGACACAGTTCTTGAACTCGTCAAGTAATACAAGTTGTCTGAGACTTTCATAATCTTGATCAACTTTCTTAGCTAAGTACCACCTATCAAATAACTGCTTTTTTTCTCTTGCAAGTTCGACGTGAGTTTGGCAAGCTTCGTTTTTATAGTCCCTGATTTTTTGCCGATAGGCCTCAGAGACTAACTCAAAAACCTTTAAGATGCATTCTTTAAACAGATCATAGTCAGCTGTTAGCTGAACTGACAGTGAATGGTAAGTATCACTAGCTTTACCAATAGGTACACATTGTAATAATAGAGTCCAATTCTCCCTTGGCCATTTCAAATTTTCCGCAATTTTTTCAAAACGAGGAAAATATTTGTCTACTTCTTTTTCTCTGAAAGGGGGGCACTAACCTAATATTCTTAGTAAGATCAAAATTTGAATTTGTATCTAAAGTGGGAATGTGCTTTTCACTTGAACAGCTCTATTTCTTTTGTTCTAAATTGATATTCCCTCTCTTCCTTCTCTTGATTTGCATCTCTCTCTCTCTCTCTCTCTCTCTCTCTCTCTCTCTCTCTCACACTCTCTCTCTCTCATCTAATTGCATTTGTTCTTTCTGTAACTGCATTTGTCTCTCTTTCTTCCTTATCTAATTGCATTTGCATCTGTTTCTCCTCTTTCTGTGTCTCTCTCCTCTTTCTCAAATTGTAACTGCATTTGTTTCTCTCTTTTCTCTTTTGCAAATTGTACCTGGATTTGTTTTTCTTCTTTCTGAAGTTCAAGCTTTTTGAACACCAATTCTGTCTTGTATTTTAATTTTAATTCCTTTACTTTTATGTCAGAGTCTGATACAGACTTACTGATCGAAACCAAAACACTTTTATCCAAAACACTCTTTTCTACCAAATAGTGGACCGAAATGTTTTTATTTCTTGTTTAGTTAAAGAAGCTTTTGTCTCAGAAAGATCATATTTTCTGGCAAGTTCAAGCAATTCATCTTTTTTCAAACAGTCCGGCTGCTCTTGGGTAGGATTTGAAAGAAAGATCTCCACTTTTGATGACATTGTGAAAAAGCCTGTTCATTTCACTAACGATTTCAAACAAAATGTGAAATAATATTTGCGATTTGAAAAATTCTGAAAACTAGGGGAATTGAAAGTTGAAAAAACTATTTTCTGAAATATTTTAGCCATAATTTATATATCCCAAGGACAAGCACCCCAATTTTCTTGGTAAGTATCTAGGCTCCTACAAAAGTAACAAGAAAAGAGTGAAGATAACAAGCTTTGTAAAATTTAACAAAATAATTTATTTACCTAGAAAAACAAGGTAAAAATAAGAAAAAGGACTTACAGTTTACGAATCAAATCCAAAATTAATCCAAAAATTAAAAAAATAGAAGTCCTATTATTAAAAAGTCCTAGATGAATCTGAGTTAGAGTCCCGATGAAATTCCAAGATGGAAGGCGATGACGTATGCCGTAACCTTCAAAGTGTTGCCGTGTCAACAGTTCCTTGTTGAATCACAGAAAATAATATTCCAGTTTTTAAATTCCGAATAATTTTCGATAAATGTCTTTGTCCAAGAATCAATTTAGGATCACTTGTATTCCAGGGTAAATAAAGTACAAATTGCAAAAACTAAAAATTCAACTCAAACTGGTCACAGCTAAACATATTTGAGTGTCAAAGGTTTAAAGCACAACTGGCTATTTCTTCTTATAACAATGAGTCATAAGACTATCTGAAACAGATTCCCGTATGAGAATCACGTGATCACCTTACTAGAACAACGTATAAACTTTACATGCATAACATCACGTACTCTAGTATGGCTTTAGCTAAAATCAATGGTTCTTACTCTGAAAAAAGTTGTTTACTCAAAACTGACACTGGTTCTGAATAAAGGTCAGGAAATAGATACAGTGTTTCTACTACTGGCTTTTTATCAGGTCAAACAGGACTGAAATGAATTTCTAAAAAAAAATCAAATCCAGGAGACAAAATTATCATTACAATAACATGTAATGGAATAATTTTTTTTTTTTTTAAACTAACAAATAATTTTAATTACATATACATAACAATCTCTTATATTGATAGGAATAGCGTCGACATAATGCTTTTGACCCATGATTTCGTTTCTTTTCGAATCGGTGTGGGTTTGGACATAGTTGCAAGATTCGTCGAAGTCATCTTTGTCTTGGACGTTTTGGCTTACGCTGTTTTGAAATATATCCTTTCTCCTTATGTTTATGTTCCTTGATGTCTCCTGACATTGACTTTAATTTTGGAAAGTGAGGACGCCGAATTCCTCATCAGCGTTGTGAATTTCCAACTGCTTGAGGAATAATGGTTTCGTTCAGTCCTAAGGAGAATTATTGCAATCTTATCGTTTCAAAAACTTTTACGTTATCTTAGCGCATGGTTGATCATGTCCACCTAATTGGATCCAAAAACAGTTTCTTTCTGATAGTTGTTGTTTGTCGAAGGACACGTGGAGACAATTACTTAGAATGCGTTAAAGCAGCGCTCTTTCCTTTGCATCCCTATGGGCACGGTTTCTTGCACTTGTTGTCGTAACGTATCATTTTTCAAGGTGTCTTGCAGTTGTTGTCATCACAGTTTCTGCAGTTTCTTTTGTTTACCACATTCGAATGGCACAGAGAGATAAGTTTGTTGTCCTGTCTAAACCTTTCTGATAAATGTTTGAAGACGTTGCAGCTATTGTCCGTACCATTTGCGATTTCTTCGTTTCTGACAAGTCCAATCAGTCAATCAAAACCGTCTTGGTCTCATTAGGATATGGAGGCAGGTAAGATATCTTCAGCTTATACCAGCGGTGGCTGTCTATTTTTGTCCTGTTATGAGTTAAAGTTTTGTGTCATTTACATCATTCGGGAGCTTATCGTCTTTTTAAATTTCAAAATTTGATTTGAGGACCTTTCCTCAAACAGGACCGGCAACTAATCTTAACATGTTACCAGTTATAACTGCTAGCTTTGGAACAAACCATCTATGTAGGACGAGTACTTGATTCCTTTGTGTCAATGAAGGTTTCCTTCTCATCATTTATTGAAGGTCTTGACGATGTAGTCCTACTTGTCCTTTCTGTGTCTTCGAAAGTTGAACGGTCCCCCCCTCCAAACTTTCCAACAACATGCGGATGATCTCGTTGTGATTATTTTCAACGATCTGTTTTCGCACGGTTGTTTTAATTGGTTTTGGAGCTGACAATGCACCGCAGTGTTTGGTTAAGCGAGCGATATTCAGTTCATCCTGTTTCAGTGCTGCTGCGACAACGAGGCAACGGGGATCTTTTTAGATGACTTCTTGTTGATGCCAGCAACAGAACTATTATATAAAATACATTTTTTTCAGCACCAGATTCAGTCAGAGGCGGACCAGAATATGGCGCAGCTCCGTGAAGACCCGACCATCTCTTTACCAAGGATCGAGGCTCTAATGAAAGAAGTTCTGAGAACCTATCCAATCGCTCCTTTCATCAGCCGCCGTACCTTCTATAAAGTCACCCTGGGTAATGTGGAAATACCGGCTAATGTGAGTAGCCAGATGACTGGCTCGGACGATAAATATGAAACCTTATGGGAAGAAATATATGTATAGAATAAAAATAAAAGGTTCTCAATATTTGTTTCGGTATGTAAGTATACTAAACGAAGGTCTGGAGATCACTCACAAGAACATTGTGATGGGTGGCTTGTGGTGTGGACATTTTAATCGAGATAGCTTCAAAACTATTATTATGACTTCTGGACCACCTGACTCCCCGTAGATCTGCCAGATATTATTAAATAAAAAATAAAAGCAAATATATATTACTGATGAAGCAAAAACAACGTAGAACGTAATTACAAGTAGAGTAACTTTAATGTCGATCCATTGCCGTAGTTTTTGAAAGGATTTCAGATGCGGGGCAATATCTGCTGTGGAATTGATAACTTTTTCTTACAAAACTGTAATTAAAAGTCATTAAAACACAGAAATATGTTATATATATTTTCAGAGCGATCTGATTGTATTCACTTGGGGTATCCACAGGTCTGAAAATGTATGGGCAAAAGCTAAACAATTTCTACCCTTCCGTTTCCTTGAGGAAGACCTTAACCATGGAAGCATGTACATTCCGTTTGGTGCCGGTAGCCGGATCTGTATTGGCCAGCACCTGGCCTGGCTTGAGCTGAAACTGACTGTGGCTATATTGCTACACAAAATCAACTTCAGTAAGGTTCCCGAGACGCCCGATCTTCGGTTCGTTGTGGACTGGGCCCATGCCGTGGTGCATCCGGACAAGGATATGATCTTCAAGGTCACCAGCAGGATGTGACATGATTGGATTACCAACATCACTTTAAGACAATTTTCTCATTGTTTGCTCATTAACATCATGACTTAAATACACCAGTCATATGCCCCCTGAGTAATGGAACATCTCTTAAGTCAATGAATTTTAAGGAATCGTGAAGAGCCGTGATTATCTTGTTTATGTTTCTACAGATTTTCTTGTTCTAGCGTAATCGTTTGCATGTTTTGATAATATTCCGCCTTTTTGTATACCTTGGCAAGAAATAAAATTAACATGTCATCAATCATGTCGTTACATATACAATCCATGTATGTTACAAAATAGAACTGATTAAATGTTGTTTCCGTGCTATTAATGACAGTTATATTTATTTATCTACCTCAAGCATAATTTCTTGATTAAGGCTGAGTAGCGAAGGGGAGCGATAGGGGGACTTTGGGACTTCTATGTTATAAAAGGGTATATCGAATATGGGGACAATGGAAATTTAACATGGGGAATTGAACATAGGGAATGTATAGCGACAAATTATTGTGCCTATATACGGACAAAGGAAATTGAACATAGGGATTGCATTGGGCCTGTATAGGGGCAATAGGAATTGAGGACAGGTGACGTCACGGTACTGGACACTTGCAACAATGTTGCAAGTGGCTGACCTCAACGGGTGGAACAGTTTTCCAATTGGCTGACCTGAATACGCGATACTCTAAGGAAATTAGAGACATAGACATAGAGACATAGACATAGAGACGTGGTTAGAGACATAGACAGAGACATATACACATTACACAAACATAGATCTATGGATATAAATCCATGACACAAAAGATCCACTAATTTTTTTTTTAGGCAAGATAGAATATATATCTTTTCCAGGCAATGGAGTGGCCATGAAAAGAGCCTTTTAACTTTCTTCTATTTTGTCTTCTCTCTTATTCTCCTCTACCAATTTTTCATCTTCTCCATATTATTTTTCCTCTTCATCGTTTTCTCCTCATTCTCCTGCTTTTTCTCCACTTGTTTCCTCTTTTCGTTTTCTTCTTCTTTCCTCAATTTTTCGTTATAAGTTCTTATCTGTTCTTTTCCTCTTTGTCCTCCTTTTCTGATATTTACTCCTTGATCATGTATCTTAATCGTTCCTTGCCCTTTTCTTAAATTATTGATCTCAATCTTTACTCGGTGGGGGTTATTATAACCATCTTCCAATATAACCAGCATCTCTTTCTACCATTCCCAGATCGTCCACCACCTTCATCATCTTGCTCATGTGCTTAGAAGCCATTTTTGTTATTCAGTGATTTTGATAAAAATTGCTACAGGAGAGAAGAGTTGATGTAGTTCTGGGTGTGAGTAATGAATGGGGGCTGTTTGGTGAAAATGGAAATCCCAGAGAAAAGGTGCTGGGGCTGTTTAGCGACAATGGAAATCCCAGTCAGAAAGGTGCTGGGGCTGTTTAGCGACAAGTGGAATTTAAGATGGGGAATATTGGGGGTGTTTAGCAACAAGGGGAATCGAACATATAGAAACATGCATATATATATATATA